>WWET01010088.1:10387-22201 GCA_011038615.1 Limnodynastes dumerilii
TATATCTATATAGATACATATTAGTGTGTGAATATAGTTTGTGTGTGCATATATATATATATATATATATATATATATATATATATATATATATATATATATATATATATATATATATATATATATATATATATATATATATATATATATATATATATATATATATATATATATATATATATATATATATATATATATATATATATATATATATATATATATATATATATATATATATATATATATATATATATATATATATATATATATATATATATATATATATATATATATATATATATATATATATATATATATATATATATGCACACACACACTATATTCACACACTAATATATATATATATAGATATATCTAGATACGTGTATGTGTGTGTGTATATATATATATATATATATATATATATACATACACACACATGCTGTGTACATATATGACACGTGTGTGCAGTATGACCATGCTGTGTACATATATGACACGTGTGTGTAGTATGACCATGCTGTGTACACATATGACACATGTGTAGTATGACCATGCTGTGTACAGATATGACATGTGTGCAGTATGACCATGCTGTGTACATATATGACACGTTTGTGTAGTATGACCATGCTGTGTACATATATGACACGTGTGTGTATTACGATCATGCTGTGTACACATATGACACGTGTGTAGTTTGACCATGTTGTGTACACATATGACACAAGTGTGCAGTATGACCATGCTGTGTACACATATGACACGTGTGCATTATGACCATGCTGTGTACATATATGACATGTGTGCAGTATGACCATGCTGTGTACATATATGACAAATATGTGTAGCATGACCATGCTGTGTACATATATGACACGTGTGTGTATTATGACCATGCTGTGTACACATATGACACGTGTTTAGTATGACCATGCTGTGTACACATATGACACAAGTGTGCAGTATGACCATGCTGTGTACACATATGACACATGTGAAGTATGATCATGCTGTGTACATATATGACACATTTGTGTAGTATGACCATGCTGTGTACATATATAACACGTTTGTCTAGTATGACGATGTTGTGTACATATATGACACATGTGCAGTATGAGGAGGCTGTGTAAATGTATGACACATGTGTGCAGTATGAGGAGGCTGTGTACATGTATGACACATGTGTGCAGTATGAGGAGGCTGTGTACATGTATGACACGTGTGCAGTATGAGGAGGCTATGTACATGTATGACACGTGTGCAGTATGAGGAGGCTGTGTACATGTATGACACGTGTGCAGTATGAGGAGGCTATGTACATGTATGACACATGTGTGCAGTATGAGGAGGATGTGTACATGTATGACACATGTGTGCAGTATGAGGAGGCTGTGTACATGTATGACACATGTGTGCAGTATGAGGAGGCTGTGTTCATGTACGACACATGTGTTCAGTATGAGGAGGCTGTGTACATGTATGACACGTGTGCAGTATGAGGAGGCTATCTACATGTATGACACATGTGTGCAGTATGAGGAGGCTGTGCACATGTATGACACATGTGTGCAGTATGAGGAGGCTGTGTACATGTATGACACATGTGTGCAGTATGAGGAGGCTGTGTACATGTATGACACATGTGTGCAGTATGAGGAGGCTGTGTACATGTATGACACATGTGTGCAGTATGAGGAGGCTGTGTACATGTATGACACATGTGTGCAGTATGAGGAGGATGTGTACATGTATGACACATGTGTGCAGTATGAGGAGGCTGTGTACATGTATGACACATGTGTGCAGTATGAGGAGGCTGTGTACATGTATGACACATGTGTGCAGTATGAGGAGGCTGTGTACATGTATGACACATGTGTGCAGTATGAGGAGGCTGTGTACATGTATGACACATGTGTGCAGTATGAGGAGGCTGTGTACATGTATGACACATGTGTGCAGTATGAGGAGGCTGTGTACATGTATGACACATGTGTGCAGTATGAGGAGGCTGTGTACATGTATGACACATGTGTGCAGTATGAGCTTCCTCTTGTTTCTGATTTTATTTATACCAAATAAGGCTGCAGACCCCCCGCTCCTCTCACACATGTCTGGAGACACGATGCACAGAGGGGTTTCCAGGGAGCCTCCACCACAAATACACCAGAACTATCACTGCCAGACGTATATAAGAACAGCACCACCAGAGGGACTAACCAGGACCAGCACTAATTACTTCCAAGTGTCCTCCCCTAGAAGACTAACCAGTACCAGGGCTTCTCCCCTATAAGACCTGGGCTTCTCCTCTAGAAGACTAACCAGTACCAGGGCTTCTCCCCTAGATGACTAACCAGTACCAGGGCTTCTCCCCTAGAAGACTAACCAGTACCAGGGCTTCTCCCCTACAAGATTAACCAGTACCGGGGCTTTTCCCCTATAAGACTAACCAGTACCAGGGCTTCTGCCCAAGAAGATTAACCAGTACCAGGGCTTCTCCTCTAGAAGACTAACCAGTACCAGGGCTTCTGCCCTAGAAGACTAAACAGTACCAGGACTTCTTCCCTAGAAGACTAACCAGTACCAGGGCTTCTCCCCTAGAAGACTATCCAGTACCAGGGATTCTCCCCTAGAAGGCTAACCAGTACCATGGCTTCTCCCCTAGAAGACTTACCAGTACCAGGGCTTCTCCCCTAGAAGACCTACCAGTACCAGGGCTTCTCCCCTTGAAGACTAACCAGTATCAGGGCTTCTCCCCTAGAAGACTAACCAGTACCAGGGCTTCTCTCTAGAAGAATAACCAGTACCA
Source organism: Limnodynastes dumerilii (assembly GCA_011038615.1). Lineage (NCBI taxonomy): Eukaryota > Metazoa > Chordata > Amphibia > Anura > Limnodynastidae > Limnodynastes > Limnodynastes dumerilii. Next base: position 13,203 of record WWET01010088.1, read on the forward strand.
GTGCTTCTCCCCTAGAAGACTAACCAGTACCAGGGCTTCTCCTCTAGAAGATTTACCAGTACCAGGGCTTCTCCCCTGTAAGACTAACCAGTACCAGGGCTTCTCCCCTAGAAGACTAACCAGTACCAGGACTTCCGCCTAGAAGACTAACCAGTACCAGGACTTCTTCCCTAGAAGACTAACCAGTACCAGGGCTTCTCCCCTAGAAGACTAGCCAGTACCAGTGCTTCTCCCCTTGAAGACTAACCAGTACCAGGGCTTCTCCCCTACAAGATTAACCAGTACCGGGGCTTTACCCCTATAAGACTAACAAGTACCAGGGCTTCTGCCCTAGAAGACTAACCAGTACCTGGACTTCTCCCCTTCAAGACTAACCAGTACCAGGGCTTCTGCCCTAGAAGACTAACCAGTACCAGGGCTTCTCTCCTTGAAGACTAACCAGTATCAGGGCTTCTCCCCTAGAAGACTAACCAGTACCAGGGCTTCTCCCTAGAAGACTAACCAGTACCAGGGCTTCTCCCCTAGAAGACTAACCAGTACCAGGGCTTCTCCTCTAGAAGATTTACCAGTACCAGGGCTTCTCCCCTAGAAGACTAACCAGTACCAGGGCTTCTCCCCTAGAAGACTAACCAGTACCAGGGCTTCTTCCCAAGAAGACTAACCAGTACCAGGGCTTCTCCCCTAGAAGACCAACCAGTACCAGGACTTCTCCCTAGAAGACTAACCAGTACCAGGACTTCCCCCTAGAAGACTAACCAGTACCAGGGCTTCTCCCCTAGAAGACTAACTAGTACCAGGGCTTTTCCAAATGCTCTGTGGCAGTGTGGTGTGTGTGTGTGTGTGATAGCAATAGTAAATAGACATTAGTAGTGTAGATGTGTCTATATTTTTCCCATGCCATATACAGGTTAATAGTTTCTATTATTTATAGGGGGGAGGGTCAGTTCTATAAACACAGTAACAGAATAACACAATGACATAACGCACATAACAATAAAACAATAACATAATAACACACATAACATAACACAACACAGCATTATAATAACGTAATAGTATAATAACACACATGTAATAACACAGCATTATAATAACATACATAACACAATGACATAACGCACATAACAATAAAACAATAACATAATAACACACATGTAATAACACAGCATTATAATAACATACATAACACAATGGCATAATGGACATAACAATAACACAAAAACAATAACACAATGACAAAACACACTAACATAACGCGCATAACAATAACACACATACCATAATAACACAGCAATATAACAACGTACATAACACAATAACACAGCATTAAAATAACACACATATCATAAGAACATACATCATTTTTATCACACTAATTATCATCACCACTATCATCACCATCTTCATCATCACCATCATCATCATCACCTTCATCACCATCATCATCATCATCACCATCATTATCACCATCATCATCACTATAATCATCACCACCATCATCATCATCACCTTTATCACCATCATCATCACTATCATCATCATCACTGTCTGTAAATGATCCTCATTTATGCTGCTCTGCAGTATAATATTTACACGCTTGGTGAAGCCCGCTATGATCAGCGGTCGCACAGCTGTGCGTAAACGTTAGGGTAGGAATCTGAATACGTAAGTACACTCCATGCTCCGATGGTGGCTGTACTGACCTCTGGTGGCTGGAAGGCGTCTGTAGGTTTGCATACTTCCCTATGTGAACCCTGCACCTCTCCGTAATAAAATAATATAACATATGTGATCCCTATACCTCTGTGTAATATAATAATATATGTGATCCGTACACCTCTGTGTAATATAATAATATAATATATGTGATCCCTACACCTCTGTGTAATAAAATAATATAACATATGTGATCCCTACACCTCTGTGTAACATAATATGTGTGATCCCTACACCTCTGTGTAATATAATAGTATAACACATATGATCCCTACACCTCTGTGTAATATAATATATGTGATCCCTACAACTCTGTGTAATATAATAATATAACACATGTGATCCCTACACCTCTGTGTAATATAATAATATAACATATGTGATCCCTACACCTCTATGTAATATAATAATATATGTGATCCCTACACCTGTGTGTAATATAATAATATAATATATGTGATCCCTACACCTGTGTGTAATATAATAATATAACACATGTGATCCCTGCACCTCTGTGTAATATAATAATATAATATATGGGATCCCTACACTTTGTAATATAATAGTATAACACGTGTGATCCCTACACCTCTGTGTAATATAATATATGTGATCCCTACACCTCTGTGTAATATAATAATATAACACATGTAATACCTACACCTCTGTTTAATATAATAATATATGTGATCCCTACACCTCTGTGTAATATAATTATATAATATATGTGATCCCTACACCTCTGTGTAATATAATAGTATAACACATGTGATCCCTATACCTCTGTGTAATACAATATAATGTATGCGATCCCTGCACCTCTGTGTAATATAATAATATAATATATGTGATCTCTACACCTATGTATAATATAATAATATAACATATGTGATCCCTACACCTCCGTGTAATATAATAATATAATATATGTGATCTCTACACCTCTGTGTAATATAATAATATTATATATGTGATCCCTACACCTCTTTGTAATATAATAATATAATATATGTGATCCCTACACTTCTGTGTAATATAATAATATAATATAATATATGTGATCTCTACACCTCTGTGCAATATAATAATATATCACATGTGATCCCTACACCTCTGTGTAATATAATAATATAACATGTAATCCCTACACCTCTGTGTAATATAATAATATGTGATCCCTACACCTCTGTGTAATATAATAATATAACCCATATGATCCCTGCACCTCTGTGTAATTTAATATAATATATGTGATCCCTACACAGCTGTGTAATATAATAATATAACATTTGTGATCCCTACACCTCTGTGTAATATAATAATATAATATATGTGATCCCTACACCTCTGTGTAATATAATAATATAATATATGTGATCCCTACATCTCTGTGTAATATAATAATATAATATATGTGATCCCTACACCTCTGTGTAATATAATAATATAACATGTGTGATCCCTACACCTCTTTGTAATATAATAATATAATATATGTGATCCCTACACCTCTGTGTAATATAATAATATTATATATGTGATCCCTACACCTCTTTGTAATATAATAATATAATATATGTGATCCTTACACCTCTGTGTAATATAATAATATAATATATGTGATCCTTACACCTCTGTGTAATATAATAATATAATATATGTGATCCTTACACCTCTGTGTAATATAATAATATAATATATGTGATCCCTACACCTCTGTGTAATAAAATAATATAACATATGTGATCCCTACACCTCTGTGTAATAAAATAATATAACATATGTGATCCCTACACCTCTGTGTAATAAAATAATATAACATATGTGATCCCTACACCTCTGTGTAATAAAATAATATAACATATGTGATCCCTACACCTCTGTGTAATAAAATAATATAACATATGTGATCCCTACACCTCTGTGTAATAAAATAATATAACATATGTGATCCCTACACCTCTGTGTAATAAAATAATATAACATATGTGATCCCTACACCTCTGTGTAATAAAATAATATAACATATGTGATCCCTACACCTCTGTGTAATAAAATAATATAACATATGTGATCCCTACACCTCTGTGTAATAAAATAATATAACATATGTGATCCCTACACCTCTGTGTAATAAAATAATATAACATATGTGATCCCTACACCTCTGTGTAATAAAATAATATAACATATGTGATCCCTACACCTCTGTGTAATAAAATAATATAACATATGTGATCCCTACACCTCTGTGTAATAAAATAATATAACATATGTGATCCCTACACCTCTGTGTAATAAAATAATATAACATATGTGATCCCTACACCTCTGTGTAATAAAATAATATAACATATGTGATCCCTACACCTCTGTGTAATAAAATAATATAACATATGTGATCCCTACACCTCTGTGTAATAAAATAATATAACATATGTGATCCCTACACCTCTGTGTAATAAAATAATATAACATATGTGATCCCTACACCTCTGTGTAATAAAATAATATAACATATGTGATCCCTACACCTCTGTGTAATAAAATAATATAACATATGTGATCCCTACACCTCTGTGTAATAAAATAATATAACATATGTGATCCCTACACCTCTGTGTAATAAAATAATATAACATATGTGATCCCTACACCTCTGTGTAATAAAATAATATAACATATGTGATCCCTACACCTCTGTGTAATAAAATAATATAACATATGTGATCCCTACACCTCTGTGTAATAAAATAATATAACATATGTGATCCCTACACCTCTGTGTAATAAAATAATATAACATATGTGATCCCTACACCTCTGTGTAATAAAATAATATAACATATGTGATCCCTACACCTCTGTGTAATAAAATAATATAACATATGTGATCCCTACACCTCTGTGTAATAAAATAATATAACATATGTGATCCCTACACCTCTGTGTAATAAAATAATATAACATATGTGATCCCTACACCTCTGTGTAATAAAATAATATAACATATGTGATCCCTACACCTCTGTGTAATAAAATAATATAACATATGTGATCCCTACACCTCTGTGTAATAAAATAATATAACATATATTACTACTGACATTCCTTATACCCCAATATTACTCCTTATTACTACTGACTTTCATTATCCCAAAACATTACTCCTTTTTTACTACTGACATTCCTTATACCCCCAATATTACTCCTTATTACTACTGACATTCCTTATACCTCCAATATTACTCATTATTACTACTGACATTCCTTATACCCCAATATTCCTCCTTATTACTACTGACATTCCATATCCCCCAATACTACTCCTTATTACCACTGACATTCCTTATACCCCAAATAATACTCCTTATTACTACTGACATTCTTTATACCCCTAATATTTCTCCATATTACTACTGACATTCCTTATACCCCAATATTCCTCCTTATTACTACTATTATTCCTTATACCCCAATATTACTCCTTATTACTACTATCAATCCTTATACCCCCAATATTACTCCTTATTACTACTATCATTCCTTATACCCCCAATACTACTCCTTATTACTTCTGACATTCCTTATACCCCAAAAATACTTCTTATTACTACTGACATTCCTTATACCCCAAAAAATACTCCATATTACCACTGACATTCCTTATACTCCCAATATTCCTCCTTATTACTACTGACATTCCTAATACCCCCAATATTCCTCCATATCACTACTGACATCCCTTATACCCCCAATATTCCTCCTTATTTCTAATATCATTCCTTATACCCCCAATATTACTCCTTATTACTACTGACATTCCTTATACCCCCAATATTCCTCCATATCACTATTATCATTCCTTATACCCCCAATATTCCTCCTTATTACTACTGACATTCCTTATACCCAAATATTACTCCTTATTACTACTATCATTCCTTATACCCCAAATATTACTCCTTATTACTACTGACATCTTTATCCCCCAATATTACTCCTTATTACTACTGACATTCCTTATCCCCCAATATTACTCCATATTACTACTGACATTCCTTATACCCCCAATATTACTCCTTATTACTACTGAAATTCCTTATACTCCCAATATTCCTCCATATTACTACGGACATTCCTTATACCCCCAATATTCCTCCATATCACTACTGACATTCCTTATACCCCCAATATTCCTCCATATTACTACAGACATTCCTTATACCCTCAATATTCCTCCTTATTACTACTGACATTCCTTATACCCCCAATATTACTCCTTATTACTACTGACATTCCTTATCCCCCAATATTACTCCTTATTACTACTGACATTCCTTATACCCCCAATATTCCTCCATATCACTACTGACATTCCTTACACCCCCAATATTCCTCCTTATTTCTACTATCATTCCTTATACCCCCAATATTACTCCTTATTACTACTATCATTCTTTATACCCCATATATTACTCCTTATTACTACTGACATCTTTATCCCCCAATATTACTCCTTGGACCTTATTCACACTTAAGAATCTTCTTAAAATAAGAACTTAAAGTCACACCTGGGCTAAACCAAGTTGATTGCAGGGGGAGTCATATTTCATCTGTTGCAAACCGTACTAGTGTTGAGAGGTGATATTTCACAGCTCAAGTCTAAATAACAGTGTAATATTAACGCTGGTCAGTATCTGTGTGCAGTAAGCTATTCAAAGAAATTTCCCTGCATGCAAAGAATACAATTAAATTAATTCCCCCTGCAATCAACATGGCTTTGCCCAGGAGTGACTTTAAGTTCTTATTTTAAGAAGATTCTTAAGTCTGAATCAGGTCCCTTATTACTACTGACATTCCTTACACCCCCAATATTACTCCTTATTACTACTGACATTCCTTATCCCCCAATATTACTCCTTATTACTACTATCATTCCTTATACCCCCAATATTCCTCCATATTACTACTGACATTCCTTATACTCCCAATATTCCTCCTTATTACTACTATCATTCCTTATACCCCCAATATTACTCCTTATTACTACTATCATTCCTTATACCCCATATATTACTCCTTATTACTACTGACATTCCTTATCCCCCAATATTACTCCTTATTACTACTGACATTACTTATACCCCCAATATTACTCCTTATCAGTACTGACATTCCTTATACCCCCAATATTCCTCCATATTAATTCTGACATTCCTTATACCCTCAAAATTCCTCCTTATTACTACTGACAATCCTTATTATTAATATTACTCCTTATTACTACTGACTTTCCTTATCCCCCAATATTACTCCTTATTACTACTGACATTCCTTACACCCCCAATATTACTCCTTATTACTACTGACATTCCTTATCCCCCAATATTACTCCTTATTACTACTATCATTCCTTATACCCCCAATATTAATCCTTATTACTACTGACATTCCTTATACCCCCAATATTACTCCCTATTACTGCTGACATTCCTTATACCCCAAATATTCCTCCATATTACTACTGACATTCCTTATACCCCCAATATTACTCCTTATTATTACTGACATTCCTTATACCCCAATATTACTCCTTATTACTATTATTATTCCTTATACCTCCAATATTACTCCTTATTACTACTATCATTCCTTATACCCCCAATATTACTCCTTATTACTACTGACATTCCTTATACCCCTAAAATTCCTCCTTATTACTACTGACATTCCTTATACCCCCAATATTCCTCCATATTACTACTGACATTCCTTATACCCCCAATATTTTTCCATATTACTACTGACATTCCTTATACCCCCAGTATTACTCATTATTACTACTATCATTCCTTATACCCCCAATATTACTCCTTATTACTACTGACATTCCTTATACCCCCAATATTACTCCTTAATATTACTGACATTCCTTATAACCCCAATATTCCTCCTTATTACTACTATTATTCCTTATACCTCCAATATTACTCCTTATTACTACTATCATTCCTTATACCCCCAATATTACTCCTTATTACTACTGACATTCCATTCCTTATCCCCCAATATTACTCCTTATTACTACTGACTTTCCTTATCCCCCAATATTACTCCTTATTACTACTGACATTCCTTATACCCCAATATTACACCTTATTACTACTGACATTCCTTATAGCCCAATATTACTCCTTATCACTACTATAATTCCTTATACCCCAATATTACTACTTATTACTACTGACATTCCTTATACCCCCAATATTCCTCCATTTCACTACTGACATTCCTTATACCCCCAATAATCCTCCTTATTACTACTATCATTCCTTATACCCCAAATATTACTCCTTATTATTACTGACATTCCTTATACCACCAATATTACTCCTTATTACTACTCACATTCATTATACCCCCAATATTACTCCTTATTGCTACTGACATTCCTTACACCCCGATATTCCTCGATATTACTACTGACATTCCTTATACCCCCAATAATACTCCTTATTATTACTGACATTCCTTATTCCCCCAATATTCCTCCATATTACTACTGACATTCCTTATACCCCCAATATTACTCCTTATTACTACTGACATTCCTTATACTCCAAATATTCCTCCATATTACTACTGACATTCCTTATCCCCCAATATTACTCCTTATTACTACTGACATTCCTTATACCCCAATATTACTCCTTATTACTACTGACATTCCTAATACCCCAATATTACTCATTATTACTACTGACATTCCTTATACCCCCAATATTACTCCTTAATATTACTGACATTCCTTATACCCCCAATATTCCTCCTTATTACTACTATTATTCCTTATACCTCCTAATACCCCAATATTACTCCTTATTACTACTGACATTCCTTATCCCCCAATATTACTCATTATTACTACTGACATTCCTTATCCCCCAATAGTATTCCTTATTACTACTGACATTCCTTTTCCCCCAATATTACTCATTATTACTACTGACATTCCTTATACCCCCAATATTACTCCTTATTACTACTGACATTCCTTATACCCCAATATTACTCCATATTACTAGTATCATTCCTTATACCCCCAATATTACTCCTTATTACTAGTGACATTCCTTATACCCCAATATTACTCCTTATTACTACTGACATTCCTTATACCCCAATATTACTCCTTATTACTACTGACATTCCTTATACCCCAAATATTCCTCCATATTACTACTGATATTCCTTATACCCCCAATATTACTCCTTATTAT
>WWET01010089.1:0-12490 GCA_011038615.1 Limnodynastes dumerilii
CGATGGCGGGCGTAGGTCTGGATCAGGCCCATTATGTCTTATTTAGGACTCTTGCACTAAAATCATGCTCTTACCTGGACAGTGTCCTTCTTGGCTTCAGTCTTCTCAGTGGCGTACCTTCTGTGAAGATCACGTAAGCGTCAGGCTGCTTAATGGCACGCAGCACCGCACAGACATCCCTGTGCAAGAGGGGGAGGAGCTTCTACTGTACCTCAGCGGTACATTGCAGGCTGCGGTCCCATTGGTCCTGAAAAGGTATTTCCAGCCTCCACTGCAGCCTACACAGAATTACATTCAGACAATGGCACCGTGGGCTGCAGCAGAGGCTGAAAATACCTTTAGGCCAGTGGCAAACGCAGGATTGTGAAAGGGGGATTTCCAATGTTTATAATACATGTGCGCTATTTTAGGGGTCTGAATATGCCATGCTATATAAAGTACATGTGGGATATATTAGGGGGCTGGAAATGACACAAAGTATAATATATGTGGTTTATATTAAGGTTTGGGAATGGCATATCATATATAGTATATAGTGTATCATTCCCAGACCCATAATATATCCAAAATGTATTTTATAGTATGCCATTTCTAGTATACCCCACATATATTACATTATGTGTCACTTCCCGACCCATAATGCACCCCACATGAATAGTATGCCATTCCTAGACTGCTAATATTATAGTATGTGCAGTTCCTAGACTCATATACCCCGCATATGCTTTCAAGGTCTAAAAAGGTCTAAAAAATGTAAATGAAATATTTCAATATAATTAAATGAAATATAAATATGTTATATATGTCCTTATAATACTGTGTTGTGTATCTCTATAAACGGAAGCTAGAATACAAACATACAGGATTAAGAATAACTCTTTATAGCTTTTAGATGCATAGGAGGGCTAAACCCAGGCCTTTGTCACTCTCCAACCCCCAACCCAGGTCACTGTCTCTCTCTAACCAACACCCCAGTCCTCTGTCACTCTCTAACCCCAACCACAGGCCTCTGTAGCTCTCTAACCCCTATCACAGGCTTCTGTCACTCTCTAACCCCCACCCCAGGAATATGTCTCTCTCTGTCTAACCCCCACCCCAGGCTTCTGTCACTCTTTAACCCCCACCTCAGGCCTCTGTCACTCTCTAACGCCCACCCCAGGCTTCTGTCTCTCTCTAATCTCCACACCAGGCCTCTGTTACTCTTTAACCCCCACCACAGGCCTCTGTCACTCTCTAACCCCCACCCCAGGCTTCTGCCACTCTTTAACCCCCACCACAGGCCTCTGTTACTCTCTAACGCCGGCTCTCCCTGGATACCGGGAGAACTGCCCAAATTTCGGGAGTCTCCTGGACATTCCGGGAGAGTCGGCAACCCTGCAATGATGCTATATGCAGATACTTAGCCTTCCTCTGGCTGAATCCTCTCGGCGAGTGCCCACCCCCAACCTAAAGCCCTATTTAAGCCCTAGCTACTCCTCCTCCTCTTTCCCAACTAACCCCTCCCCTATTCCTCTACTACCCTCCTCACTGCCCAATGCTTAACCCCCGACTATCTGATGTGATCCTTGAGGCACCTGCCTGCCGTTTATGGCCCTGTGGCCCTATGGGGCCTTTGGTTCTTTTTAACCCACACCACAGGCCTCTGTCACTCTCTAAACCCCACCCCAGGCTTCTGTCTCTCTCTAATCCTTACTCCAGGCCTCTGTCACTCTCTAGCCCCCACCCCAGGAATCTGTCTCTCTCTAACCCCCACCTCGGGCTTCTGTCACTCTTTGACCCCCACCACAGGCCTCTGTCACTCTTAAACGGCATAGTGCCCAATCACACACCAGACAGCCAGGCCCATTTTAATGAAATAAAGAGACCGACACGTTAGCTTGGATTTAAAAAGGGAACATAACGTTTATTTAATTGGGCCGAATTGAATTCAAAATTAACCTATTGATTAACCAAACCAATGACTGATCTTATCAGTCATAATGAACTAGGTGGCCCACTAGCGATTGAGGGGTTCAGCAGTAACACTCACCAAGACAAGAGGTCATCCACCTTGACCTCTGGCGCCCCCTGCCCGATCCTCCAGCAAACACTCAACCCGTATGGACGTTCGTAAGGGGATAACCTGAAGGGCCCTACAGCAAACGCTTGGCACCCTCAACTTAAAGGGTTGTGTTTGCTATTAGATCGAGACCACCCCTATTTCCCCCCCCTCCCTTTCCCAAAGGACTCATCTCCATGCGCCATACCTTATTACTGACCCCTCAACTGCTACCGCCACAGCGAAGACACCCCCTGTGCCATAGCCCCACCACCTAGACCACACTCAAATTCTCAAACGAATCTTTAACAAAAATTTTGCTCCCCTTCTCCGTAAGGTGCACTCCATCACCCCTATTCAGACCAGGAACATCGTGCTGCAGCCTTGAATGCGGTATGCCTAGCCCCCCCCCTAACCCTGCTAAGCACTTTGCGTTTTCATTCGATTTTAGGAATTATATCAGCCCCAGTCCACCTAAGATGGGGGATCATGTAGGACCACCGGACGTGGAGGTGCGGGAAGTTACAGCACACTCACTCCGTGTCCCTCTTAATGGACTTCTCCAAGTCCCAAGTGGATCTTGTAACCAAGTTGTTACCGCTCAAGTGTACGATAACGACCTTGTGCTGACCGAAAAGCACCAGGGCCCTGCGTAAAAGGGGAATAAATAGCTCCCATTTCATTCCCCTAAACCCTAACCAATCCACTTCCCACCCTGCAGGAGGTGACGGAGTGCCCCTTGTCTCAACCAGCCGGCCTGCCCAAAATACAAATGAATGGCCCAAGATCCAGGCCCTCCGCAAAGTCAATACAATCAACTTATAATAACTTACTTAACCTACCTTAACTTAACATACTTAATTCACCTACTTAACCACTTACTGAATTAGAATTTCCTTTTTTTCCCCCATATTTCTAACAAAAAAATTTCTTTCATATCCTTACATATCTAGCTGCCTAACTCAACCACTAAATTGCCACCGTGAACCGTACTAATCTCAACTACCTTAACCCTTAACTCTAATAACAAGTAAAACTACAATATGTTATTATCTAAACTTATAAATAATGCTATAATTATTATTATTTTTTATACATGCTGAAAAACTGCCAAACACTTACCACTAAAACTCTCCTCAATGCCTACCCACCCCAGGAAAAACACAAGGGGGTGGTGAGGGGGAGGCCACAGGCCCTGGACGCACCTAACGAGGGTAAACAACTCCCTGAAACCTCCAAGGCCCGCAACTAACACAAAGCCTTACTGGGATGATCAAAAACTGAAGAAAATCCTCCCCGTGCCCCCCGAAGGCGAGCAGCTAATCCTAGGTGCTTCCAAGCTCCGAGGCCCCCCAAGACAAACCCTTAACTGACCACTACCTTATCCAACCTTAAATATTTCTTATAAGCTGCTGATTTCCACCGCCCCAGTGCCTTAATTGCCCTTGGTGACCTGCCATCTAGGGCGGCGGAAGTGGCTGCCCCAATTCGAAACGAGTGGGTCCCGAACATGGATGTACTCAAACCCAAAGCCATGATACACCATTTCAAAACAAAGATGAACTGATACTTTGTGAGGGGATCCACTTTCTCGTGGCTAAGCCAATTGTTGCCCGTAGCTGAAACCAAATCTTTATATGTCCTAGCCAGACTTACAGGGCACACAGTCAAATCAGGGTGCGACGACAAGAAAACCCACCGACCTCTACCCAACTGGTCGGTTTTGGACCTGTGGACCTTGGAGGCTATCGAGCTGTCCTGCATAACCACGTTTTTGGTGAAATGCAAAATAGACAAATAGGAGTATAGAGTCAGCGCCCAGTTACAAGTGTATGCAGCTTTTGAATGAATAACGTGGTAGAACAAAATCCACAAACAATAGAATGCACAGTAGATAATTCACATCAAATTAGCGCTCACTTAAGTTGTCAACAAAAGTAGAAGATAGGTATGTATGATCTCTATATATAAATAAAGTCCACTAAAGGTATCAAGCACAGTAAAAGTCCTGTAAAGATGAATAATGAATGGCGATTCCAAGTTCATACAGTTCCAATAGCAATAAAGGAGAGATACCTTTCCGTAGCTGTAAACAAGGAAGGCAGAAACGGTACACTATACCGGACGGTGTGTGTATGGACGCACTGCATGGATCACTTTCTCCGTCGCTGTCGGCTCTTTCCTCAATGTGCGCCTTGTTCTCATGTGTCTAGGCGTGCGTTCCACTCCTAGGCAACGGGCACACTGCTTTCCACTCCGAAGGGGGAAGCCACATGCAGGAAAAAGGCAAAGAAGCCCTATATAGTGCAGATCAAATTTATTAGAATAAATAAATCTAGGTGGATATACTCACAGTGGAGTCATTAAAACAGGCAATAAAATGCCAGGGTACAGAATACAGGCAATATCCAGCGGTTCCTGGCTTTATACTGTAGTGCTGTAATGAACCCCAAATAAAGAGACGAAGGAACAAAATATGTCTATTGGTACCAACGCGTTTAGACTGTGTAAACAGACTTTCTCAAGGCTACTGAAGGGATAAGGTGCTAAGATATATAGCTTTCCCACTGGATACTGATTGGTTAAAAAAGTTTTTTTCAATAAAGGTGCATAAAACATTCACAGATGTTACAATTCCATGACATATGCTCGATATACACAGTAAAAAGTAATAAATTATACATTCTTACAAAAATATACCTATATATATTACCATAATTAAATATATTAAAATATTAAATAAAAATGTATGTGTTGATAATATTAAAAATATATGAATACATATGAAGGGATACATGATAATAATTTTGTATAAACCATTTTTATGCTATAGGAACCATTTCACTTCAAAGTCAGCAATAAGTCCATCTGGTGTCATTGGGCCTGATCCAGACCTACGCTCGCAGGCGATTTAACGCTGATCGTAAGCGCATGTGCATAGTGACAACTTCCGGTCATACCAAAGACTTTTTCGTAGCGGCGATTCGGGCGTCCGTATTGTTTGCGTATTTGTATTTGCGTATTTGCGCCCCGACAACGGGGCGTGTATATAGTACGAAGTTAGTACGGATGCTGGAGTTAAGGAATGTAGGCGGGGGGAGCCATTTTAATTGTATAGTATGGGCGTGCTTAGGCCACTAAGAAAATAGCGCGTCGCTATGAAAATACGTACGAACACATGGAAAAGTTAGGGTAGGGTTCGGCGGGCGTAATGAAAGGAAGGTAAGGGGAGTGGCGTGGGAGTGAAAATGTTTACGCTGGAGCAGTAATACGCTCCGCTCTCATGCGTAGGTCTGTATCAGGCCCATTGTTTCCATGGTATGTATCCACTTCATCTCCGTTTTAGCCAAAACATCATTACTCATCCCCTCTCTCCATCTAAAAGTAGCTATATCTATACCAATCACATTAACCAAGGCAGAGCATGAACAAGCGTGAATTTCTTTAAAATGACATGATAAATTATGTTTTACAAGACCTTTTTTGATATTATTAGCATGCTCTGCCCATCTTACTTTTAAAGACGACTCGTGCGGCCCACATATTGAAGGCCGCACTGGCACTCCATCAAGTCAACCATGTTCTTACTCGAGCACCTAATAAAATTTAGCTACCTGGGTTTTATGAGTGCGGCACATCACACACAAGCCTCATCTAAAAAAACCTTTAGATTTGATGGTACTAGGATGAGTAACCTCCGGTTTATATAAACTTTTAGTTAAACTATTGCCCAAGTTTTGGGCTTTAGTGTAAATAAACTTAGGGATTAATGGCAAAACAGGCTTTAAGAAGTAAGTAAGTGCCAATTCTTCTTACAATTTCGTCTCAGCCTGAGTATTTGCCCTTTAGGGATATTGCGTATCCAATTTTGATGGTGGGAACTGTCATTGCTGATATATACGAATTTGTGGTCTGCAGGCTTCATATAATTTTTTACTTTTATGATGCCGTTTTCTATATATAGGGTAAGGTCTAAGAAATTGACTGAATGTTGACTGATGTCAAAGGTCAGAAATATCTTTTTTTGATTATTATTTAAGCTGGCACAGAACTGATCTAGAATGTCTTTGGGGCCTTTCCACATCAGAATAATGTCGTCTATGTAGCGACAATACTCCACAATGTAGGGTTTCCATCTTAAATCGTGGTTCATAATAAATTGTAGATCTTTATAGATTCTGTATTCACAGCTTTTTGTTATTGGATTTTAATTTTTTTCTTTGCAACATGATTTTTTTTTTTTTTGTTTATAGGCTATACGTTTAATATTATTAGGATTCTTTCCTCTACAACCTCTACGGATTGGTTTAATATGTTTTTCTGTTTCTTTCGGTTGTAAGGCCTTTTTTGGCTGATTGCTTAAATCTTGGATACCTATTATTTTATCTCTGTTATCAGTGGGGAGGACTGAAAATCCTGCTGACTCATTTCTCCCAGGATTCGTATCTATTATGATGGGTTCCTGGAAAATTATCATAGGTCCTATCCCTACTATGGTCCCTGGGACGTTCTTTGTACAGATGGCAGCTTGGATTATGTTCTCTATATGGGGATTTGCGTTCTTCCATCGCATATGCACCCAAATAAGACAGAGATCTCTCTCTTCTGGCATCTCTGTATGGTGTTGAACGTCTTCTGTCATAGGATCGTGAACGGGATCTATTATACTGATGTTTCTGTTTATTATGTTCATAATAATAATCATCATAATATATACCTTTAGAATAATGAGTTGAATGATTTTTATTATGTGTCTTTTTTTGTTTATTGTACTGTTTATAATTTCCATTTTTATTTTTATTATTATTATTGTAATTATTTTTATTCAAATTACCATTTGATGTATGTGATTTTTTAGGGATAAATTGTTTTTTGCGGACTACTGGTGGATTTACCAGAACATCTCTGTATGTTTTATGTTCCTCCCCACGATGTAAATCAGAGATCCCCCTATTGTCTGATCTAGCCTGATCAGACCGTCTGTTTGGTGTTTGATTATCCTGTCTATTTCCTTCTGTCTCTAGGGAAGTAGTCCTCATAATCTCTTTAAAATTTTCGTTGTTTTCTACCTATAAATTCGTATTCATTTTCTTTTATTTTTCGTATAATCCTATCCTCCAATCTTTTATATGCTTCTTTACCTATATATGAGCAGTGCATCATTCAGTTTTTTCATATTGGTTTCTACTTCTGATAGGATTTTACGTTTTTCTTTGATGATAAATTCTATCAAAGAAAGAGAGCACTTATGCAGAATATCATTCCACTGTTTCATAAACTCTGGTTTATCAGTATTGAAAGCAGGGATTAAGTCTAAACAAAGACGTTCCTTAATTACCGAGAAGTGGGCAATCCCTGCTAAAGCTGTGTTCATGCTAGCCCTGGATCTTCCCCTTTCAAAGTCCTGCCATATCCAACTTAGCAGCAGATCAACCCCCACCTTACCTTGGCTTTCCTTCTTTCCCATATACTGGACCCACTCGGACCGAGCGTGGCTATACACCCTCAATGTCGCCGGGGCCAGGGACGCGTTCGCCAGGTCTTCTAGGCTGGATTCACGATCTGTCAAAGATGTAAAGGGCATGACAGACCCGTGTCCTTGGCCTGAGGAGCCAGCTCCCTAAATCTTCCCCATTTCCCTCAGCAATCTTATATTCGACCCCTGGCACGTGCCGGGCCCTGAATGTAACATTGTGCCGCAAGCATTTCAACACAAGAAAACGAAGAAACCTAACCGCCAGCGGTAATGATGCCCTCTGTCTGTTGATGGCCTGGACCACCCCCATGTTGTCGCACCAGAACACTATACTCCTATTACAAAGCTCCGCTGACCAAAGTTCCACTGTGACAACGATGGGGAAAAGCTCCAGTACCAGCAAATTAGCAGTAATACTCACTCCATTCCTCCGACCATAGCGCAGCGCACCACTGCCCTTGAAAATACGCTCCAAATCCCATTGACCCAGCTGCATCAGTGTAAAGCTGTACCTCCAAATTGGAGGCCACCGGGGCCTGCCAAATGCACGTCCCATTGAAGTCCGAAAGGAAAGTGACCCAAACTGCCATGTCATCATGAATTTCGCGTGAGACTGTCACAAAATGATGCGACAACCTCACGCCCGCCATCGCTTGCTCTAGACGTCTGCAGAAAACCTTGACCATGGGAATTACCCTACAGGCAAAGTTCAGCAGACCCAACACGGATTGCACCTTCTTCAAGATGGCCTTCTGACGACTCTGAAGGTTGGCTAGCTCATCCCGAAGCCAACATACTTTGTCTGCCGGGGGCCTACAGACCCCGGCTACTGAATCAACTTCGATCACTAAATATGACAGGCAAGATGTGGGTCCCTCTGTCTTGTCAGACGCCACTGGGATGCTGAAATGATAAAAAAGGGCTTTAACTGAAAATAGGGCCTTTGAACAGTCCTCTGACGCAGCAGGGCCAATGAACAGGAAATCATCTAAATAGTGCGCTATCAGGTGGTGTCCTGACCCCACCTGCACGCACCAATGCAGAAAGGTGCTAAATTTTTCGAAAAAGGCACAAGATATGGCGCAGCCCATTGGGAGGCAACAATTCACGAAAAAACCCTGCTGCATCCTGAAACCCATATAGCGAAATTAATCCGGATGCAGCAGAAGAAGCCTAAAAGCGGACTCAATCTCCAGCATCGCCGTAAGGGCCCCGTTCCCGCAGGAACGCACCATACCCAAAGCCTCCTCGAACGACTGGTACACCACCCGACACTGGCCCAGATCAATGGCGTCATTAACTGAGCCTCCCTCCTGGAATGACAGATGCTGTATCAATCGAAACTTCCCTGGGGTCTTTTTGGAACAACCCCTACTGGGGAAACCACTAACCTTTCCAGCGGTGGACTGCTGAAAGGGCCAGCGATTCTACCCTCACGCACCTCATCCGCCACCTTCTGCTAAAGAATGTCTGGGAATTGTCCTGCCAACCTGAGATTCCTCGGACATACTAAATTAACTGAACCAACAATGGGAAGCCTAAAACCAAATTTAAAGCCTAACTCCCAACAACTTACCAACGTCCCTTAAAGGGTAAATACTAAGCCATGAGCGCATGGCATCCAATTTAACTGGTGACGGGGCCCTGTGTAATAGCCCTTGGACCATATTGCGTCCTGGGGGCTGAGGGGGGCTGCACTCAACAGTCCTTGGCTGGATGAACACCCCCCCCACACACTTGATACAGACATGTCGAAAGCAGCAAGCTGTCCCTCTGGCACATCTTAAATTGTTAAACCCAAAGCATTTCCCTTTGCCCTAGGTGAAACCGCTTGCGCCCCCTTTCTGCTGCTGTGACGCTGGCCTACGAAAGGACTGCCCCTCGCTGGCGAACTTGCTTGACTGCGTCACCGATGTCCAGACCTTCACATCTTTTATGCCAAAAATTGAAGGCCCTCCTGCTTCTTGCGGAAGCTCTCATGGTAGGCCCTCTATATAGAACCCTTGAAGTTACTGTGCAGCTCTTGTATGAGGTGCAAGTAACACCAAACAGTCCTAGCCTCGCTTGGCTGAAACTCCACATAACAGGCCGCGAAGACGCAGAAACCTTCGTTCCATCTGGTGAAGGTTTTAAACGCCTCTTCCCTACGCCACCTTTCGCCATCGCAGCTACCAGCCCTTTCCTAGCATCCTCAGTTAGGGAGAACATATCGACATACTTGCCTTTTTTTATTCTATCCCTAACCAACAATCTTATTTGGCAAAAAATTTCGGTGTTGGGACACGCCATCGCTGCTGCCCTGGCCCTTGCCACCCTCTTTGCCCACGCATCTGAGGGTGCCTGCCCAGCCTTGCTAGCCCGCCAACCTAAGCTTTTCCGCAGCAGCTTCATGACCTTACTAGGCTTAATCTGTGAATCGTTAGACCCTATAGAAGAAACCCCATCAGATAATGATCACCTGGCGCGAGGACCTGC
Organism: Limnodynastes dumerilii; assembly: GCA_011038615.1. Classification (NCBI taxonomy): domain Eukaryota; kingdom Metazoa; phylum Chordata; class Amphibia; order Anura; family Limnodynastidae; genus Limnodynastes; species Limnodynastes dumerilii. The sequence continues at coordinate 9,990 of WWET01010089.1, forward strand.
GTTGATGGCTTGCAGCTCTGCAACCGCCCCGACCTGAGCAACAGAAGGTCCTGGAGGGAGAGAAACATTAGCACCAGGTACACCAGAACCCTCACCCGCTTGCGCACTCCCAGCTCCGCCCGCCTGATTATCCACAACCTGTGTCTGTACAGCCGAGGCGCTTAAATTCGCGGACATTCGGGGAAATGAGAAACCTCCGGCTGGGCCCGCAGGAGTAGACATGATAGGCATAATGACAAAAGGAAGTTGGAATGGTGTTACCCCGCACCCTGCGACCATAACTGCTGAGGAAAAACGCCAGAATGGATGGCCCATTGCTGACCTTGCTGCAAAACCTCTTGTCCAGCTGATCTGGAGCCACTCTTTTGTGACAACCCAGCAGATGTGACAGAACTGTGTGACATGCTCCTTTGAAGGGCTGAAGCAGATGAAGGGCAAGATGACACTATAGAGGCCCATCTGGACTGCTCAGAAAATAAGGAACCACCAGAGCCGCTGCTGGTGGTTGTTATATGTGTTCTCTTACCCTTGTGTTTCTGCTTTTGTACTTTTTTTTACTGTGTCTGACCTCAGACCTCATTGGTGTGTCAGGTATCAAAGAGGGGCTGAGAGATCCCCGGCTGCCAGCCAGAGAGCCCCCTGCCGTTGGGGGAGCCCCAGCTAGCGATACAGGGGGATTCCCTATGCCCCCAACAGGAACGCTGCCCCCAGCTTCCATTACCGCAGCCTCCACTGCTACAGCCCGTGACTACTCTGAAGCGCCCGACTGCCCCGTGTGGCTGACGTCAGGAACCGGAAGCCTGTGGACGTGAAGTAATGGCCAGCTCCTCTAGAAAGCGGAGAGGAGCCGCCCGGGTCCTGATAAGCCGCGACATGGCCGGGGAGGCTGAAGACGCGCTGGACCGCTGGGAACCACGTGGAGCAAGTAATCCTCCTGGCGCCGCGCACACCTGCCGCAGCTGTGCCACCAAAGCCAACAGGGACAGGCAGATCAACAAAATTAGAGAAAAGGGAATAATAACTAAGGAAAAGACAGATGAAGAGGTAAAGAATAAGGGACAGAATGAGAGACAGAGAGAAAGAAAAAGACAGAAAACAATACAACAATGATGCAGGGTTGCTGACTTTTGCCAGCTTCCCTCCGGGAGATCCCAGAGGGAAGCTAGGGACGCAAGCATGGGCGGGGTTTAATGATGTGATTTATGCAAATTGCGCAATTAAGCTCCGCCCCTTGCATCATACTTATCCAGTTTTAGCTTAAATAGGCATCGGGACGGAGCTTGATGGTGCAAATTGCGTCATCAAGTCGCCCCCTGGCCCTAGCAACACTAGTACACTAGTGTTGCTAGGCAGGGGGGCAGGACTTGAGGCCGTGGTTTCCATGAAACCACAAGACCCAAGTCACTTGAGGGAGATTTCCAGGCTGCCTGAATTTCGGGAGTCTCCCGGGACTTGATAGGCATCGGAGCTTGATGGTGCAAATTGCGTCATCAAGTCGCCCCCTGGCCCTAGCAACACTAGTACACTAGTGTTGCTAGGCAGGGGGGCAGGACTTGAGGCCGTGGTTTCCATGAAATGAAACACCGGGGATACCATGGGATACCGGGAGAACTGCCCGAATTTCAGGAGTCTCCCGGACATTCCGGGTGAGTCGACAACCCTGATCTAAAAGAAGCTCCTGGTAGCCCACATTACAAGTGATACATTTGACTTCACAAACTGTTTTGGAGAAATATATGTTATTATGTTTCTACGGCGTTCTTTTGTTTCATAAATCTCTCATGCTTTCGAAAAATTTATAAAACGTACACATCTGAAAGACAAGTCACAGATCATCAATAATACGCTGGGCTCAGGGGATCTTTTACACTTCTCAAATGTATGAAGAAAGAGCGGATGTGTTTAAATTGCATTAGTGATTCTGCTGATACAGCCTGCTATTGAATTTATCTCCATGCCAAGTTATAAGAAATGTTTGTTCTGCATTGGTCTGTATAAATAAAACCTACAATGATTCTATTCCAAGAGTGTCAATGAGTTACTGGTCTCTATTTACTGGTCTCTGTAGTTATTAAGTAAAGAGGATTTTATTTATATCTTTCATCTGACCACAAAAATACTTCCCCTGCACCAGACGGCAAGACATGAATTCACTTTAAAATGGAACACTAAGGGCCAGATTTACTAAGCTGCGGGTTTGGAAAAGTAGGGATGTTTCCCATAGCAACCAATCAGATTTTAGCTGACATTCACTAGAGAGCTGAAGTCAATGTACTTGACTTCTTTCTATCTTATAAAACTATTTGGTAATGCTGATTAACCCATGGCATCTTTCTTCCGCCACTTCTGGCATTGGGGTGCTCCCTAATGACAGGATTGTATCTGGTTCCCCTTTTTGCCACCTAGTGGTCAGGTGCACTGATAAGCAACTAGCTTTCGTGGAACTTAAGCCAGACCCCCGCCACTTTGCGTGTAAGGATTTCCGCTAGGTGACCCACTAC
>WWET01010090.1:1778-22199 GCA_011038615.1 Limnodynastes dumerilii
ACTGCCCTTACTGTAAAGAACCCTTTCCTGGCAGTGACTCCATATCCTGACTGCCCTTACTGTAAAGAACCCTTCCCCGGCAGTGACTCCATACCCTGACTGCCCTTACTGTAAAGAACCCTTCCCCGGCAGTGACTCCATACCCTTAATGCCCTTACTGTAAAGAACTCTTCTTTGGCAGTGACTCCATACCCTGAATGCCCTTACTGTAAAGAACTCTTCCCTGGCAGTGACTCCATACCCTGACTGCCCTTACTGTAAAGAACCCTTCCCTGGCAGTGACTCTATATCCTGACTGCCCTTACTGTAAAGAACTCTTCCCTGTTGGAAACGAATCAATAACCAGTCTCCTAGTAGTATAAGTGTCCACTGAGCAGCATACAAAAGTAGCATAAACTAACGCGTTTCACCATTGATTGCTGGTGGTTTCATCAGCAGATGTGCAAGCTCATGTTAAGTCGTCTTAAATAGGGCTGCACACATTGGTATTAGGTATGTCACACCTGACTCATTGCAGCAGCACTATGTGGGAGAAACAATACTAGAAAGCTCAAAAATAGCAATTACTTATTCAAGCTGTATAACAAAGCGAAAAACAAAGTAAACAACAGCGCTGCAGAGTACACCAATACAATAGGTCAAAGGGAACACCCCACTGTACTCTAAAATACTATAGAACAACAATAGTATCTATGTATCTGCACTTGAGTGGAAAAACAAGTTCAAACTGCGATATGTGCACTTCACACTGCTAGGGAGAGAGGAAAACAAGGCATCCCTCGTACTTGTAGTAGATTCAAGGTCCGTTTATAAAGCTGACATCAAAGAAATCAAGAAAATTCAGTTCTTTGAAGAAATCCCAATTAAGCAAGTGTTTATCTCTTAGATTAGGGGAGAAGAGCTCACAGCTTTGCTGGACATGTGTTAGTGTTTGAACTGTGAGAGAAATTACTAATGTGTCTCCCAAACTAAATGAATCTAAGGCCAAGCACACAGTGACAGCCCAGCCCGTCTGCAATGCTGACATATGAGCGGACGTAATGAGACAGTTTCTATCAGTCCTGCAAGTGAATTTCACAGGGTTAATAAATGAAAAGAACAGAGCTCACGGTTATGCTGGATAAATGTGGATGTGTCTGAGACAACAAAGGTATTTTCTCCAAAGAGGCGTCCGCAGCAAAAATGGTATCGGTCACATAGTATGTGTCTGGCTTCACTCCTGCACGTGCTTTCAGGCTTCCTCTGTGCCAGGACAACCGAGCCTCTGCTCCAGGTGATGTTTCCACATAGGAGGCAGGGAGGAGAAGGAAGAGAAAAGATCGCAGGGCTGATAGTGTAAAAGACCGTAAAATGATCCTCACAAAGGTGTTGCCGTTCACAGCTAGAATGTCATAAACCACATGACATCAATGGCTCCTTGTCCTGACTTTTCACAGTGACTTGCCAGAGTAGTGGAATTGCTGGGCACAGTAGTACTAAAACCAGCACGTTTAGACTATGTGCTAGTCTTTTTCAAGCTTGAAAAGGACACAGACTGTGCTGTCACTGTGCGCTTGGCCTTAGATTCATTTAGTTTGGGAGACACATTGGGGTAGATCCAGAACTACGTGTGCCGTACGTGTATTCGCGGAGCGTATTTTCGTACACGTAAGTTCGTTACACTCCCCTCGGCACACCCCTTGCACGGACGTAGTTTGTCAAAATACGCTACCCAAACCCTACCTTAACTTTTTCAAACGTAACAGCATACGTCCGCTAACGGACGTACTGACTACGTGAACGTACGCAGCTTAGCACGCCCATACTGTACACTTTACATACCACCCCCCCCCCTACTTCACGTAAAACGCACGTATTGTTGACTAACAAAAAATTGGCACGCCCACACGTAAGTATTTACGTGACACATACGTGAATTTCCCATACGTTCACAATTACGCTACGTGAATGTGCGTATTTTCTATGGTGTGCATGCGCAGTGTGTACGTAACTGCGAATTTACGTCTCCGCCATGCGTATAATCGCGGAAAAGCGTAGTTCTGGATCTGCCCCATTGTTTATATCTATGACAGCGGTAAAATACTGCAGTTCAAACACTAACACATGTCTAGCAAAGCTGTGAGCTCTTCTCCCCTAATCTAAGAAATAAACGCTTACTTAATTGGGATTTCTTCAAAGAACTGTATTTTCTTGATTTCTTTCATGTCCGCTTTATAAACGGACCTTGAATCTACTACAAGTACGAGGGATGCCTTGTTTTCCTCTCTCCCTAGCAGTGTGAAGGGCACATATCGCAGTTTGAATTTGTTTTTCCACTCAAGTGCAGATACATAGATACTATTGTTGTTCTTTAGTACAAGTTAACTGTAAAACAATATAATATAAGAGGTATATCACTTAAAACCAATTAGACCAATTAGAAAATGTTCCATTTATCATAACTTTCTGTTCCTTATTCTCCAACCAGTTTTTAACCCAAGTATAAATGTTGTTTCCTAGACCCAGGTCCCTTATTTTTTGGACCAACCTCTTGTGTAACACTGTGTCAAAGGCTTTTGCAGAATCTAAGTAGACCACATCTACTGCACTACCCTGGTCTAAGTTCACACTAACTTCCTCATAGAAGCTTATTAGATTAGTTTGACATAACCAAACCCTCACAAATCCATGCTAGTTCCTACTAATAATCTTATTACACACCAAGTAATCCTGAATATTATCCTCTGTTATACTTTCCAGTAGTTTCCCAACTATTGATATCAGACTAACAGGTCTGTAATTACCCGGTTGTGATCTCATACCCTTTTTACACAATGGCACTACATCTGCTATATGCCATTTCCAATTATCACCATCTACACAACTGGGGCACTTATACATCACAGCCAGTACACGATCCATTGTTGTCTTCCCTGCGTGGAATATGGAGGACATCAAATATTATAGAAAGGTGGTGAAATTGTGGCCATATACAATGTACGTGTTTGCTAAATAAATACCTTCTGTCCTTGGTAGCTGTAATTGGTTTCATAATTAGTAAAGGAATGTGTAATTATTACAATTACTTTGAGCTTGTAAACAGCACAGGTGAAGGTATCATGATATATACTCTGTGTATGTCTCATGGCTGCCTTTGGTGGTTGGCTTGTGAAGCGTAGTGGAGGAGGCCTCTCATAGTTGTCTTGTCTTGTAGATGCCAGTCGGTGAGGGTGTCGCTGTCTATTCCTCTGTGTAACACACAATGATGGAGAAGAATCAGGTGCTCGTCCCATTGGGTAAGAAAGCTCAAGGACAAGGGGTTGAGCATTTACCTTTTATATTAAGGCTTTACATCCAACCTGTGGCCCAACCGGTGATGTGAAACTACGCTCCCAGCATGCTTTGTCAGATATCGGTTATGCCTATGCAATTAAAGCTCGCTGGGAGTCGTAGTTTCACAGCACCTGTTGGGCCACTGGTTGGTCAGGTCCGCTCCACGCCATCCACACTTCCCATCCGTCCCCATGATAAGTCCAGATGGATAGGAAATCTTATGGGAACAGGGATCTGGGATTGGGCCTTGTGGAAGTTTGGTCCATTATCTCATAATAATATACAGGTGAAACTCAAAAAATTTGAATATTGTGCAAAAGTTCATTTATTTCAGTAATTCAGCTTAAAAGGTGAAACTAATATATTATATAGACTCATTACATGCAAAGTGATATATTACAAGCCTTTATTTGTATGAATTTTGATGATTATGGTTACACCTTATGAAAACCTCAAAATCTCACAATATCAGAATAATGTGACAAGGGTTCAATATTGTCGGCTCAAAGTGTCACACTCTAATCAGCAAATTATTCCAAAACACCTGCAAAGGTTCCTGAGCCTGTACATGGTCTCTCAGTCTGGATCAGTAGAATCACAATCATGGGGAAGACGCTGACCTGACAGTTGTGCAGAAAACCATCACTAACGCCTCCACAAGGAGGGAAAGCCTCAAAAGGAGATTGCAAAAGAAGTTTCTCAAAGTGCTGAATCACAGCCCATTAATAGAGAGTTACGTGGAGGGTAAAGTGTGGAAGAAAAAGGTGCACAAGCAGCAGGGATGACCACAGCCTGGAGATGATTGTCAGGAAAAGCCCATTAATAGAGAGTTACGTGGAGGGAAAGTGTGGAAGAAAAAGGTGCACAAGCAGCAGGGATGAGCGCAGCCTGGAGAGGATTGTCAGGAAAAGGCCATTCACAAGTGTGTGGAGCTGCACAAGGAGTGGACTGAAGCTGGAGTTACTGCATCAGGAGTCACCACACACAGGGCCCAATTTAATTAGCCAAAATGTGTCCGCCGGCGTGTTTTTAACGCCGATTTTGTTAAAATAACGGCGGGAATTTTTAACGCTGATTCAAATGGCAGTATTTTTAAGGCCAAGAATAAATATTTTAACCCCATATTAAACATAGGGCCAGCGTATTTTTCCTATTCAATTGTGATGCAGCGTTAAAAATCCGCCGATATTTTAACGCCTCATAGAGGTGCGGATTTTTATCGTAGTCTCCTTTGAAGTAATAATTATTATTATATAATAGAAAACTGTGACCAGAAATTCAGTTTTTCTGCCCCGTTTGTTTCCTTCCAATAATTCTGCCCCTTTCTTGTGTGCCCATCAAGTCTTGTCAGTTATCTTCATATGACTTAAACACCTTTACATCCTTACTGCTTTAAACTGGATTCATACAATGATATATTAATTTACCCATAAAACATTATACATTATATATATATATATATTCAATAACACATACCAATTTACAATATACAACTAAGAGTTAAAACTTACCAGCCCTTAATTAAGATCACAAGTTACCAATAAAACAAAGATAAAGATATGATAAAGGTCAAGGTACAAATAGTAGGTCAGGTTGACCCAGCACCTTATCAATATGATGTTGGCAGGAATAAATTCCATGACTTATGTATTTTTATTATGTATAAGGGTGACAAGACTTGGTATAAATATCTCTGTGTTTGTACAATGATGTTGTCACTGCTTTCTGACCCTCGGTGATCCACACTGTCTACGATTGCTGAGTTAAGGGCTCGATTCAATAAATTCTTCGATTGGAAATACTGGTCATGGCTACTTATTCAAGTCTATTGGATGATTGTTTGAGGATTACCAGAACTTAAACAGTCTTTGTGCTTCCTCTGTGTCCATCCATTGTTTCTGCCCCCTCTTTGTGTGCCCATGTAGCCTTTCTGCCCCCTCCTTATGTCCATCTGTTGTTTCTGCTCCTTTTTTGTGTCCATCCATTGTTTTTGCCCCTCTCTTTATCCATCCATTGTTTCTGCCCCTCTCTTTATCCATCCATTGTTTCTGCCCCCTCATGTATCCATCCATTGTTTCTGACCCCTCTGTGTGCCCATGCAGCCTTTCTGCCCCCTCTTTGTGTGCCCATGTAGCATTTCTGCCACCTCCTTATGTGCATCCATTTTTTCTGCCCCCTTTTTGTGTCCCCCCATCATGTTTATCCAGCCCCTTAGTATCCCCATCATGTTTATCCAGCCCCTTAGTATTCACATCATGTATATCTAGCCCCTTAGTATCCCCATCATGTGTATCCAGCCCCTTATTATCCCCATCATGTGTATCCAGCCCCTTACTTTCCCTATCATGTTTATACAGCCCCTTAGTACCCCCATCATCTGTATCCAGCCCTTTATTATCCCCATCATGTATATCCAGCCCCTTAGTATCCACATCATATATAACCACCTCCATCATATTTACTTATCTGCGTCTTCCTCCATGGCGCTCTCCTTTTCTCTCCTCATACAGGAAGTTGCTATATTGCTATAATGCTATATAGTTGTTATATAGAGCAGATGAAAAGAATTTTCAGATCAGCGGCTCTATGTAATGGACGTGGAAGCTCCTATATGAGCTGCCAGCCATCGGAGCGAGGGGATGACCGCCGGCACCTTTTCGCAGCCAGCCCAATTAATGCTGCGTGGGTGCATATTTTAGGAAATAATTAAATTCGGCGTATTTTCACAGGCGAAGTCGTAGCAAAGTAATCCATGCCTCGCCGCATTGAGGCAGTAATTCATGCCACGCCACATTGAGGCAGTAATTCATGCCACGCCACATTGAGGCAGTAATTCATGCCACGCCGCATTGAGGCAGTAATTCATGCCACGCCACATTGAGGCAGTAATTCATGCCACGCCGCATTGAGGCAGTAATTCATGCCACGCCGCATTGAGGCAGTAATTCATGCCACGCCGCATTGAGGCAGTAATTCATGCCACGCCGCATTGAGGCAGTAATTCATGCCACGCCGCATTGAGGCAGTAATTCATGCCACGCCGCATTGAGGCAGTAATTCATGCCACGCCGCACTGAGGCAGTAATTCATGCCACGCCGCACTGAGGCAGTAATTCATGCCACGCCGCACTGAGGCAGTAATTCATGCCACGCCGCACTGAGGCAGTAATTCATGCCACGCCGCACTGAGGCAGTAATTCATGCCTTTGAATGTAATGAGTCTATATAATATATTAGTTTCACCTTTTAAGCTGAATTACTGAAATAAATGAACTTATGCACGATATTCTCATTTTTCGAGTTTCACCTGTACACAATGCACCAGTTACCATGTGTCTTCTACAGATGGATCCATTAAGAGAAATACCCCAGAGAGAGGTCCTCTCTATTCCCAGGACTGTGGAGATCAGAGTACACTTCAGGAGTATCAGGTAGACCACTGAGTGAGTCCATTATTCTTCTGTGTCTCAGGTAATGAGATTAATGAGCTTCTTATTGATTTGTGTGTTATTTAGGATGAAGATCTGACTATTATTAAGGTGGAAGATATAGAGGAGGAGGAGGAGGAAGAAGAAGAGACTTATTTAATGAGTGATCAATGTAAAGAGGAGGAAAGTCCTACACACACCCAGACGAGTGAGTGATAGACATATATTACCGGTCAGAGGCCTGATCTCTCGCACCTCTCGCCTCCGATTACACAGGCAAAGGGCAATGGGGAACAAACAACTGTACCTTTATTATGTATCCAGATATAGCAGTATTAAAGAGAGCCAGGATGTATAAAACACACGATACAAATACCTCATCCAGTCACCCAGACTGCAGGTGTCCACTAAGCCGTGGCCTAGGTATCTGAAGTTATCACTCATTCTGTCCCCAGTCGTGTTCTCCTTGCACCCGCTACCAGGCTTGTACAGGAATCCATGGTTTAACTCTCCTCTGCCCACCACAGTCCACACTTTCACCCAGTGCCAAAGTCACACAGATTTGCCCCTCGCAAAGGTAGTGACTGCATAGCTTGGAGAAGGGTGATTGGTCAATGGGACATCTGAGAATGGCAAGGGTTACATGCTGGAGGTTCCCTTCTGTGGTGGTACCGGCCTCCTGTGCTTCCTGTGGCGTTAGAGAAGCCCCATTGTGGTGGATGTGTGGCCATATGTGGATTTCCAGGGCCTGATTCAGAATGAATAATGACAGCGAGTTAAGCACATTGCACCTGTCAGATTTTACTGGGCAGACTGGATGGAACTTCCGCATCAGAACGCAGCCGAGCGATGCTGCATTGTGACGCAGGAATCTGTATCTGCCTGCAGGGCGGCGCAGTCACCATGTATACAAGGGCCTTACATATGATCCCGCATTCCGTACGCCGGTCTTCCCCGTGGGAACATGCCAGGCTTCTCAATGCGAATGAATAATTCCGTTTGTTAGCCCAGCATATGGAATTTAGGCCTAATTCTGGATCAGGCGTCTATCTGTAGAACAGTCGTTACCTTTGTCCCAATGGATGTGGGGTCTTAAGCCCATATTCTGAGAGGCTTTGGCTATATAGAGATGGAGCGATCACTCGGGTCATTACCTTGTTCAGTGGATGCATCGGCCTCGTTTTCTTCACTTCCCTGACGTTCCTCTGGTTGGCGCTGTAATTGCAGTCAGTGGAGTGAGATTATGAGACAGCCGTGGACTTAAGGCTCTGACATCTGACATTCCAGCCTAGGAAAACATATAACTCTTACTTCCCTGAGGACTCATCCTTGAAAGGCCGCCACACTGAGCTTTCCTATTCCTCTCGGGATACTTTGCAGGTGGGTCTGGATTGGGTTTCATTGGACCAGTGCCAGTGTGGTTATGGTCATTTCTCTGGAGATGGGGGACTCTGTATCAGAGCTGGGTATCTGGCTACTTCTCTGATTACTTCTGATGCTTGTGATCTGCAAAGCTCCAGAATGATGACATTAATCAGTCTGCTTCCTTTAACCAAGATCCTTTACTTTCCAGCTCTCCAGTAGATCACCTTTCATGGCCACATTATCTTAGGATATTCCTCCATTATCCTATCGTTAGGCATTTATATGAACCTGTCCTGTTCAAAATACTGGACATCTGGGTTTTAAGCAAACTTAACCTTTTGATAATTCACTATTTACATTACTCTTATTACTCTTACTCTTTGTATGTTATGTTAATTAATTAGGTTCAGTTAATCGTTTTAAAGGCATAGTTAAGTGTGTAATATTAGATCTTTATATGTATTATCACTTGCTTGTTAATCAAATTAATACATAACAATAACAATCATAAATAAAATAAATACATAGCTAAAAACAGTAATATATTTATATAAAAAATTAACTATAAAATTCAAATACATATTTTTTTGTGATGAAAGCAAGTGATATTATATATAAAGATCTAATATTGCACATTGTTGACTTGCCTATGCCTTTAAAATGGTTAACTGAACCTAATTAATTAGTGCTCAGCTGTAAAAAAGGTTTAAAAATGGCTTCAACAGACAGCAGAGTACTGCTTAAAAAAGGTCCAATTTCTTGTGGCGAAACGCGTTGCTGAGCACCTGTCTACTGTGAATATACAAATAATGCTGGAGCGCTAATTTCCTTAAGGAATTAATGCAATCACTATATTGCGTAATATGAAATATATAGAATGAATATAAAAAGGTGTCCACGCCTATAGATACTAAATATGGTTTATTATTGTACAATGATTACAACAAGACACACAAGAATTGATAAAATAATGAAACACAGTTTGCCTGACTAGGGGTGAGTCAATATTTTTCAACCAGGATTAGACAGCCAGCCGTACAAAGGAAGTCAATGAATATCTGTTAGATTATTATTGCATGCAGAAATGTTAGTAAGCGAAAGATTTGAAGTATGATGAAGGTATGTACCTGTCTACTGTGAACCTGCTGCTATTCAGGACTGCACTGACTAGCACTTTACTTTATCAGAGACCTTTGCACGATCCACATAGTGTAAGCGGCTCGTACTTCTATTTGCTGCTACACTATTTCAGATTGGAACATATCCGGAAGGCAAGTATCCCGGGAATTATCCATCTCGTCCATCTGCCACGTTCCACATACCTCTTCTGGCTTCTAAGCGTTGTTGTTGCTTACATTGCATTGCTGGTTAGGAGATCTCCCTGCGGGCTGCTTTTACAATACATGTGGACTTTTCAACTTCAGTATCCCTGGATAAGTATAAGACACTCTTAAGATTTACTCTCTGCAATCTGACAGCCGAATGGTGAAGACTTATACTCTTTCTAAGGACTCTACGACTGAATTATCCTAAGTGATTGTTTGTGCAATATATATACATATTCGTGTGCTTTTGTCAGCAGCACTTTGCAGTCTATACTTCTCAGCCCCTATTGATTCGTATAGCTCATAAATTGCTATGACAGCTGCTGTTTTATACCTCTCTATGTAACTGCTTTTCATATCACTTGCTTCATTCTTATAAGCACAGAATTATTGAGTTTAAGTACGGCTTTATTCATATTTAAGTTTTTTGGGGTTACACCGCCCTATTAGCCAGCGATTATTCAATATCTGTGGTTTTATTATTTTTAGGTTATTGTTGATATATATTTTATTTTTTATTTCCTTCTTAGATTAGCGCTCATCTATTAATTCTTTTTGCCTGGGTTAGTAATTGTCTCACCCGCGATTGAGGACCTGGACTGTTGGTTGATCAGGTCTCCTAGGAGGAGTTCCCTGAAATTTGGGCCCCTATAAGCCATGGAAAACGGGAAAACCTCCTTTGTTTGGCCCACAGTGGGTCTTAATGCTGCAAATAGTCGTCACGATCTGCCTACAACATGTTTACCGTTATTAAGCCTCTTGACTGTTAGATAAAAAGGTCTGGCAGAAGGTCATGTAGACACCTTGTAATTTCCATATGAAGAACGAATTCATTGATTATTTGTTTTCTACAGATGGACCCAGTAGCAGCAATAGTCAGAAGAGACGTTCCCGTCCACTGTATTCACAGGATTGCTCGGAGGAAAACGACGGCTTGGCACAGGAGTATCAGGTAGGGGACGTGTCTGTCTGTATGTGGCTATGGTGCACATCAATTCATAACTGACGTGTTATTTTATTATTTAGACTGAGGATCTGACTATCATTAAAGTAGAAAATATAGAGGAAGAAGAGGAGGCGTATGCCATGGGTAATCAGGAGATTAAGGAGGAGGAAGTCCCTATAGAAATCAGCAGCACAGGTGAGAAATGTTACACTTCTTCAGCCGCTTGGCGATGGATCCCTCTCCCACATGGAAGAGGCCACTCCCCTTGCTCGTGCATGGACACGATCCGTGGAACTTACCTCAAAACTTTTGCACTGTCTTCACTTAAAATAGGGACGGCGTATAAGTCTGTATGGTATAACGCCCGTTAGTGCACCATCGATTACCATACTTTCTCCTCCTGCTTAGTGGACGCGCTTTCCGCCCCGCTGTTGGGATTGTTTCTTGTGCTTTCGCTTTAGCAAATAGCAATAGTTTTCTGATCCTAGCGGTGAGAAAATACCCCCTATTCCTACAGCCGGATGTGGCCTTAGTCTTCCGTTTTCCTTAATCGCGAGGGACTGGCCAGCTCTGTTGCACCCTGGGTAATTTAGGAGCTTGTTTAATCTGTGTTTGTAAGACTTCTTGACAGTTGTTTCTTTTCTTTTTCGATGTGGCTGCCTATAAAACATGAAAATATTTATCACATAATAATCTACATTTTTGGGGAATAAGTGGCACCTGTTGCTCTGAACCTGCAGGTTTTATTCATTTCCTAGAAAAAGACACAATGGTGCTATGTCTAAACCATAAGCACTAAACACTATATAGCTACTGGTTTTATTTCATGCATAACCTGGATGTGCTTCCCACCTTGACTATTGTAACCTCCTCTTTTCTGACCTACCCTGTTTGCTCCTCTACAGTCTGTCAACACTGACTTAAGGCTCATCTTCCTCTCTTATGGGTCCACCTCCACGTCGCCTCTCTGTCAAGCACAGCACTGGCTCCCCCTACGCTACCAAATCTTCAACCTCCTCATCCTCTTTTACAAAGCTCTCCTACTCCACATTGCCAACCTCATCTCAACTCACACTTTCTTTCCAACACCACTGCTCCCTACATCTCCAACTGCCTCTTCACTCACTCTCCCTCAACAGCTCCACATCTCCCTACATCTCCAACTGCCTCTTCACTCACTATCCCTCAACAGCTCCACCTCTCCCTACATCTCCAACTACATCTCCACTCACACTCCCTCTATAGCTCCTTCTCTCCCTACATCTCCACTCACACTAGCTCTACAGCTCCTTCTTTCCTACATTTTCACTCACACACCTTCTACAGCTTCTTCTCTCCCTACATCTCCACTCACACTCCCTCTACAGCTCCTTCTCTCCAACTACATCTCCACAAACACCTCCTCTACAGCTCCTTCTCTCCCTACATCTGCAACTGCCTCTTCACTCACTCTCCCTCAGCAGCTCCACCTCTCCCTACATCTGCAACTGCCTCTTCACTCACTATCCCTCAACAGCTCCACCTCTCCCTACATCTCCAACTGCCTCTTCACTCACTCTCCCTCAACAGCTCCACCTCTCCCTACATCTCCAACTGCCTCTTCACTCACTCTCCCTCAACAGCTCCACCTCTCCCTACATCTCCAACTGCCTCTTCACTCACTCTCCCTCAACAGCTCCACCTCTCCCTACATCTCCAACTGCCTCTTCACTCACTCTCCCTCAACAGCTCCACCTCTCCCTACATCTCCAACTGCCTCTTCACTCACTCTCCCTCAACAGCTCCACCTCTCCCTACATCTCCAACTGCCTCTTCACTCACTCTCCCTCAACAGCTCCACCTCTCCCTACATCTCCAACTGCCTCTTCACTCACTCTCCCTCAACAGCTCCACCTCTCCCTACATCTCCAACTGCCTCTTCACTCACTCTCCCTCAACAGCTCCACCTCTCCCTACATCTCCAACTGCCTCTTCACTCACTCTCCCTCAACAGCTCCACCTCTCCCTACATCTCCAACTGCCTCTTCACTCACTCTCCCTCAACAGCTCCACCTCTCCCTACATCTCCAACTGCCTCTTCACTCACTCTCCCTCAACAGCTCCACCTCTCCCTACATCTCCAACTGCCTCTTCACTCACTCTCCCTCAACAGCTCCACCTCTCCCTACATCTCCAACTGCCTCTTCACTCACTCTCCCTCAACAGCTCCACCTCTCCCTACATCTCCAACTGCCTCTTCACTCGCCCCTACTTTCCAACTACATCTCCACTCACACTCCCTGTACAGCTCTACTGCACCCTACATCTCCACTCACACTCCCACTCACCCTTTTCTTTCTGCCAACCATGCTGCCTTCCCATTTCATCAATACGTCCAATTTCAATAATTCTCTTGCGCTGCCACTATTCACCAAAATATTCTTCTACAATCCATTAGATTATCCCCTAGCCTACAGATCTTTAAACTATCACTCAAAACTCACTTCTTAGTTAAATGTTTATCCATCCCAAACCTAACCCTTTCTGCCCCCTACTTCACTCCATCCTCACTACCTCTCATCTCCTTCGTTTTTCACTTCCCCCTCTCTCTGCCCTCCTGCCTGTCTGCCCCACCTTCATCCTTTTTTCCTTCACCTCTCCTGGCCTCATTCCCGTCTCAGCCGCTATTTATGGGAAACTGAGTTGTTTTGGGTTTCTCGGTCTTTTGTTTCTTAGTTGTGTTGTTTATAGTGTGTAATCTGTGTGGCGCTGTGGGTTCTTTGGGGCTTAAACACTGTTCTACCTATGACAAAGTTATGTCTCTTGAATTATGCATTCTCACTTAAAGATATTTCAGTATTTTCATATGATGATTGTCTGATCTTTTATGATTAGAATAATAGCCTCTATCAGAAATGTATATTTTCTAGTCTGACATTCATATTTATTTGTGTTTTATTTTCATCAGATGGCTGTAAAAGCATGCATATATCGAAGGGTTGTCGCAAAGTATCTAAGGAACATAAGAAAAAATATAACAGAAAAACTAATTCTAGAAGAAAAAACCCTATTGCTGCTGTTACACAACCACAACCGTGCTCCGATACTTTTACTAATGAAATGGAATGTTCTGACACTCCAGATATTGCTTCATTTATTACAGCTCTCAGAATGGATCAAATATTTCCCTGTCCTATCGATGACAAATGTTTTCCAAATACCACAACACATATTGTCCATCAGCCACCTAAGACAGATGAGAAGCCATTTTCATGTTCTGAGTGTGGAAAATGTTTTACACAGAAGTCCAACTTTCTTATACACCAGAGAAGTCACACAGGTGAGAAGCCATTTCCATGCTCTGAGTGTGGGAAATGCTTTACTCAAAAATCAGATCTCGTTGTACATCAGAGAAGTCACACAGGTGAAAAGCCGTTCCAGTGTTCTGAGTGTAGAAAATATTTCACTCGCAAATCCTGTCTCGTTATACATCAAAGACTGCACACAGGTGAAAAGCCATTTTCATGTTCAGAGTGTGGTAAAAGTTTTACCGATAAATCCGCTCTTGTTCTACATCAGAGAACACACACTGGTGTGAAACCATTTTCTTGTTCTGAGTGTGGGAGATGTTTTACTCATAAGTCACATCTTGTTAAGCATAAGAAAATTCACACAAGTGAGAAGTCGGTTTCTTAGCATGGGCAATATTTTCCCGAATATCAAGAGCGTGAAATCTTGTTTAACCATATCGTATTATATGGAACTCTGCATGATAGAAAGTGAAAAGTATTTACGGAAGAATCCTCATAAATTATTGTATTTTTTCTGAACGGATTCCAGCATTTACCACTCCTTACATTTCATTTCTGTAGTAGTTATAGTTTAGTACCATTATTTCTATTATTGTTATATTTGTATTTTTGTTAATATTGATTTTTTCTATCCACTCAGTGTGGAGCTAGACAGGTCACTCTTATGTGTATGAATCATAGATTTGGATCGCCCCAATGATATAATAGTGTGGGAAGAAGGAATGTAGGCATTAACCATGAATAATATCATATTGATTAAAAAGGCAATAAGGCCTGATATAACAGCCTGTCATAACCCTTCATCCACCATCCTAAGGCTACGATATAGAGGGAAACACACCTTATTATGTAACGAAAAAGAAATGTCTTGTCCTAGTTGTGCCTGAGGGGCTCCAGTATTGTGCAGATAATGTGCTGTATATATTGGTATTTTCATAAATTCTCCATTGTAATATAGTATTCTTTGTGCATCACTATATCTTCACTTCTTAAATACATTAAGGCTTTAACTAAATAGCTTTGAGTTCAGGTTTATTTTAGCCTCCACTGTAAGCCTTGAGAAACCTGTATTCTATGCACTAAGCATAATGGATCTGATCCAGACAGAATCACAAAAAGAACACAACCACGCAACCTAATCCTGGCTCTACATCCATCCGCAAATTCACACAGCTATGACGAGCTCCCTCACCCTGTCCTCCACATTCAGGTGCTCTGTATAACGGGAGTGCTCTGTATAACGGGAGTGCGCTGTATAACGGGAGTGCGCTGTATAACGGGAGTGCGCTGGATTGCATCGTGTGAGAATTCTGCAATGCAAATGTAGAACAAATAAATGAAAAAACTTTGAAGTAAAATAAATCAAATGAAATAAATATTTTTAAAAGATCAAAATGTTTCCCCTGATATCTGGGTGTGGTGGACACAAAGCAATTAGCGACATCTCCAGACGCTTGGTGAAGCGATCACTGTAATGTTCTGATACAGCTGTGGATTCTTGCTCGTCATCAAATGATTTGGGGGAATTGTTGGCACTTCTGCTTATGTTCAGGTCTGGTGTTGGACTCATTTGTGGGAACGTGCCCTTAATATAAATGGGTTTCTTTTGCCCCCAGTAATGCTTCTTCGATCACCGGCGGTCAGAGCTGTGCGTTGTGCTATGGCTGTTGTGCATTGTGCTATGGTCTGATTGCCGTACAGAGCTAAAATATGTTATCAGGACACGCCTCCCTGCATCAGACCTAATGATGGATGTAGTCATTCCGTGTTGATTTGTTTAATAGTATTTATGTCATGTAATTGCTGTTCTAGCACTAGAACTTGTACAGTCTCCCAGAAAGTGGGGATGTCAGACCAGACAAAATCATGCCTCAACGACGGTCAGACAGAAGGGACACAACTCCAGGGCAAGTCACTCAAAGAGATGTCACAACATGTACAGTCTTGTGAAAACAATTACCCAAATTTTAATCCCCTGGAGAAACTCCAGCGCCAAATCAAAATGCCCGAATAGAGACACAAACCTTAATATAATCTGGATTACCAGCAGCACTGAATGCAGGGGGTGTAAAAACGCCAACAAACGGTTTAAAGATCATATATATGGACAAGTGAAGTTATTATATCGTACAATTTATTTCTCTTTACATCTCCTTTCATTGTCATGCTTCCTATCCTAGGGACACTTACCTATAAACTGAAATATGGCAGAAGGATGCTATTTCTCTCTCTCTCCTCCCTCTCTTTTTCTCTCTCATTTTCTTTCTTTCTCTCCTACTCTCTCTATTATTTTTTTTATTTTTTTTTCTCTCTTTTTTCCTTTTCTCTTTATCTAATTTTCTTTCTTGATTCATTTTTCTCCCTTTATCTTTCTAATTTTTTCCTCTTTCTTTCACTCCCATTTTCTTTTTGTCCTTTCTTTTTCTTTTTCATCTTTCTTTCTTTGATTCTGTTATTCTCTGTCTCTCTCGTTTTCTTTATTTTTCCTTTCTCGCTTTTTCCTTTCTCCCTCTTTCCTTCATCTTTCTTTGATTCTGTCATTCTCCATCTAGTTTTCTTAATTTTTTTTCTCTTTCCTTCTCATTTTCTTTCTTGACTTATTTTTCTCTCTCTTTTCCTTTATTTTTCTTTCTTTCCGTCTTTCTTCCCTTCTTTCTTTCCTTCATTATCGAGGGAAAATTTATCTTTCCTTCTCTCATTGTTATGGTTTTTTTTTTTTTTTTATATTTTATCTTCAAGAAAGTGGATACACAAACAGTTTTAACAATCACTAAAACTATAAAACAACACACCAGCTTGGGATAAATTCCTGCTACTAATCACTGCTGCTGGTTTTGGGGTTTGTAACTTCAAGAAAGGTCAGATCACGCCCGAAACATGTCAGAAGACGGCAGCGCTTGGCGGCAGTTCCCTGTGAGAGAAGAGACTGAATGGAGAGGACGGCGAGTTGGAGAATTACGATCCTGGGACTTGTTTACAACGGGCACATCTTGTCCACCCACCATCTTTTGAGACTCAACTGTGGAAGGACGCTAAGTGAAGCAAGAGACCACCATTTATTAGCAATTGTGTTGAAGATTCATGCTCCTACAGAAATTTTTTATGTGGACTATTGGATTTTATTGAGTATTAATAAGACTTTTTCTGGACTATTTTTGTATAAAGGGATTGTTTTTTTATGCCACGTTGGATTGTTTCAGTGATTATTGCAGCATGTATCTTTTCTTATTCTTTCATATTTAATCTGTTTTTTTTTGTTTTATTGTGCATACACAATACATCAAAGAATTACAGTTAGTCATTTGCTAGGTTCCAATAAAGCGGTTCACTTAATAATTTAGATTTTGTCGGTGTTAATCCACATCTACTGAAAAGGTCAGCAACTAGGCCTATGATTCATCTACTCATAAAATAATAGGAGGATCCCCAACATGTTCTCTGAGGAGGTACCAGGAGGTGTCACGAAAGGTGGCATGAATTTGGTGTTTGGTAGGCAATGAAAGATTGTCAATAAATTTTTCCCAAGTTGAGAAAAAAGATTCCACCTTAACCTCTTTCTCCAAAGAGGCCTCCAACCAGTCCATCTTAAAGATATAGAATAGTTTTTGCCTAAATAATGACATAGGGGGTACACTAGGATTTAGCCAAACATGTAATATAGTCTTTCGACCTGCAGCGCTAAGCGCCAACGCTAATTTTCTGCCTCCCCGATATACCCTCTGATTTTTGGGTAATGTACCCAATACCGCCCATTGTGCATCAAAGGGAATGTAGTTAACCAGATTTGTCATCGCGTACGTCCTGACCTCTAACCAAAATCTGCGCACTATGGGACACTGTCATAAGCAATGATATATGTCAGCATTAAGTGCATTACAACGCCAGCATGTATGTGTATCAGTCAGGTGCATACGAAATCTCTTTAACAGAGAAAGATACGTGCGGTGGAACATATTCAGAAACATTTCTACGTAAATGCTTGAAGGCAATAGCTTACAAGTCAAAGAAGGAAAGACCTCCAACCAGGTAGCTAAACCTGAACTAGATCTGGAGTAGTCCACCTCTTCCCTCAGTAAAGCATAGTGTAATGTAAGAGCTTTTTTCGAGGGGGAAGGCTGGAGTAGAACAGCATCCAGTTTGTTATGCCAATCAGCGTCTTCAAACTTTTTAATCACCTGATCGATATAAGGCCTAGCTTGCAAATACGCCATAGGAAAAACCTGGATACATGCAAATTTTTCCCCGGCTTCTTGGAAGGTTAAGACCTTTTTCCTCCCTCCATCCAACAGCTGTCCTATCGAATATATCCCTCCTAGTTGCCAGATATTGAAGGGGTAAGATTCTGCGCCTCTCTGAAAGTTGGGGTTACACAATAGTGGGAGATGAATGGTGTGTTGGGAATTAAGCTTAAATTGTTTCCTAACCAAGTGCCAAACTTTTTGGGAATTCCACAACAATGGATTCTCTCTAACCTCCAGGGTGGTCTCCTGCTCCCCACAGTGTAAGAAGGCTCTCAACCCCATGCTGTTCAAAAAACTCCCTTCTATTTGATTGTTTGTATAAGTGTCCTTACAGAATAACCAGTCCCTAATATATCTTAAATGGGCCACCTGATTGTATTTGATAATATCTGGAAAGTTAATACCCCCATTCTTTTTTGATTGTTGGAGCTTTAATAAGCTAATTCTTGCCTTTTTTCCCTTCCATATGAAACGCCGGAAGAGAAAGTTGATGTGTCTGGCATCTCGATTTGTCAGTAGGAGGGGCAGTGACTGAAGGAGGTAGAGGAGCCGCGGGAAAGACACCATCTTCAATAAGTTAGCTCTTCCCGTATATGAGATTGGGAGATCTTTCCATTTTTCTAGTTCCCTCTCTAAAGAACTAATGCTTTTAGTTATGTTCAGGGAATATAATATAGCTGGTATCTTAGGGATTTGTACTCCTAAGTAGGTAAAACGTGATCCCTCCCACTGTAACGGTAGCATCTGCCCCCATGACGGCACTCGGCAATTCGGAGTTAAATAAAGGGCCACCGACTTATCTTTATTGATGCGGAATCCTGAAATATCCCCATATTCCTCCAATCTATCGAGGATCCGGTGAATTGAATGTTTTGGGTTACTAATGTAGAAAAGCAGGTCATCCGTAAAAGTGGTGACCTTCACCATGCTAGATCCAATAGCTATCCCTTCAAATGTGGTATAATTATCTAGTATGCGGATTAATGGGTCCAAGGCCAAATTAAACAGCAAGGGTGAGAGGGGGCACCCCTGCCTGGTTCCTCTGTAAAGCCTGATAGGAGAGCTCTTGAGGCCGTTCACCAACAAGGAAGTGTGTGGGGAATTATAGAGTGCAGCAATTAAATTTACAAAATCATTACCAAAATTTCTTACCTCTAGGACCTTAAATAGGTGTGGCCATAAGACCGTATCGAAGGCCTTTGGCCATAAAACCGATATTTAATATGTTTTAATATTGGGGTTGGTAGACCCCCAGAGAATAAATCGTTGCAGCAGTGTTGTTTCCCAGCGAAGAATAACCAGTGCTTTTCACCTATTTGTACATATAAAAAATAAAATGAATTAATAAAAAATTTATATAAAATTGCCTTCCAAATCAGTTCATGAATATATCTACAATTTTATTATTCAAATTAATCTGGTACCAGACATATAAAAACTATTTATAAAACAAATTCCAGAATTCTTACGAAATTATCCCGACTCCCTAAATCTTCCTGTGTTATCTTATACTGATAGAGCTGATCTTAATGCTGACTTTCCTTAGAGGGAACTATTCAGACTATCATATGCTCCAGGCCCAATTATACTTACAGGTCTGACCAACCCCTATCCTCCATTCAACAGTGGACATGAGTACTACAACTAGTACTATAATTGATGAATGCAGTATTATCCACATATTTATAGTGAGAAATGTGTTTTTTTATCATCATTTCTGGATTTTTTATCATCATTTCCAGAGGAATCGTTAGATTATAAAGTGTGATAATATGTACAAAAAGCTTATTGAACGGGTAAAATGGGATTAGCGGTAGGTGAAATTTTAATTTCATTAATCATAAGAAGCATTTTTTTTGTGTAATTTATTTGCTATAAAGTATCATCTTCATTAGCCTTATCATAAAACTTTTGTTGAAGACGTTTTAAGGTTTTTTCTGCCTTCCGAGATAATATGACATTAATTTGTTTTTAACAATCTGAATTAGGTGGAGAGTATTGTCCTGAGAGGACGAAGCAAAAGCAGCCATGAATGAAGACAATTTCGCTTCTACGTTAGAGAGAGTAGATGTCGTCTCCCTTCTAAATGCTATAGATTTTATAATAAGGTGGCCACGAATAGTGATGTTATGGGCCTCCCAAATAATACACGGAGATAGATCAGAAGATGAATTATAATCAAACTAATCTACAATAGCTTCCTGAAGAGCCATTATAGATTCAGGGTGTGATAATCTAGATTCAGGGTGTGATAATCTAGATTCGGTATGATAATCTAGGTTCAGGGTATGATAATATAGATTCAGGGTATGATCATCTAGATTCCGGGTATAATAATCTAGATTCAGGGTATGATAATCTAGATTCAGGGTATGATAATCTAGATTCAGGGTATGATAATATAGATTCAGGGTGTGATAATATAGATTCAGGGTATGATAATCTAGGTTCAGGGTATGATAATATAGATTCAGGGTATGGTAATATAGGTTCAGGGTATGATAATATAGATTC
>WWET01010092.1:0-11923 GCA_011038615.1 Limnodynastes dumerilii
ATTTTAGCGCGACTGGCACTGATATTTAAATTGACACATGTAACTGCCTAATCCAGCCCATACTGTACAATTTAAATGCCTCTTTCTGCCTACAGTGCATCGTAGGGATGACACGTCCCTTCGTACGTAGTAGGTATGTACAATCAGAGTTACGATGCCTAACATCTGAACTGCCTGCATGTGCAGTACATGCTAATAGTCAAAATTACGCATTCAGGAAGCATAAAAACACTCTCGTATTTAACTCTGGATCTGGCCCATAGATTCTACACTTCCTTAAGTGTGAATATGGTCCACTCTCTCCAGCATGCTGCTATAGCATTGGTGAAGGCACTGTAATATAATTAATCCTTTCTCTCAGTATGTGGTGTGATAATTATGAGGTTATCAAGGGTAAATAGCGCTAGTCTAATACAATAATATTGAAAGTGTTAATATACTACACAAGGAAAAGGGCATTTGTCATCTTGTTTTTTATGTACAAAACATAGAGGAGATGGGTGGAAAAAAGAGGAGAACATAGGAGAATCAAAAGTTGTTTTTGATGTACCATTAAGAGAGAGTAATACCTTGTGAATGAGATAACCACTATATATGCTGAATATGTGTAGAGTACTACATATCACATGTGACTATATGATACCTCTCAATGGAGACCTTTTGTGATTTCACTAAAGAGTTTTGGGAAGATTCTGCAATGTCATTTGATAGTACACACTGGTACAAGTGTAGACCAAAGAAAAATCCATGGTTGCCAAATTTTGTAAATTAATATCAGGGATATTGTGATAGCAACATCAAGGTGGGTCCTTGTTAATAGCTCTATAGGCCTCAATGTAGAGAAACAGGATGCAATTTCTTAACTCTCATCGCACTGCAATGACTTTTGGAACTGAATCTGCATCATTCAAGGAGTAAGGGAGATCGACCACTCGTATGGTAGTCACTTGCCCCTGACATTAAAAGAAAATGGGCAACTATGACAAAAACAGGGTTGCCGACTTTTAATAGCTTCCCTCCGGGAGACCATATATGCATGCAAATCACATCTTTAAGCCCAGCCCCTTGACTATTAATTACCCCCTTTTTTGGTTAAAATTGAGGATGGGGTGGAGCTTGATGACACAAATTGCGTCATCAAGTCCCTTCCTGTCCCTAGCAACACTAGGGACTGGGGGCAGGACTTGAGGCGGTGGTTTTCATGAAACCACAGGCCTCAAGTCCTCTACGGGAGATTTGCAGACTTTCCTGGGATACCTGGAGAACTGCCTGAATATCCAGAGTCTCCCGGACAGTTACAATGTTACCCCACACATTAAATAAAATTTTTTTTTTGCCTACAACAGGTAAAATACTCTGATTTTGCAATAACATCCTGCATAGTTGTATATTTAATCTGTAAATAAAAGCTGAGCTAGGAAACTTCACCTCTGAACTCTAATCCTGTTTCACTGTTTAATTGTGCATTCCATTGCATTTTAACATGATTTTTTTCCGATCTACATTTGCACCATTGTTGCCCTTACTTTCAAACTCTGGATAAACTCCATAGCTGGAGCCAAAAATCTAAAGAGTAAAACAAGTAAAAAGCTGACAAATCTCCTGCAGTTGGGTTGAGGCTGTGAAGTGCCACTCCCCTGCCTAGCAACACTACTATTCCTAGGGCCAGATTTACTAAGCTGCGGGTGTTACACTCTGCAGAAGGAATCCTAGCAGGGTGTGAAGTTCTCCCTCTGATGCTAGTGTCTGATTTCCCTCAGCTGTCTGATAATTAGCCTCCCTTGCCTGGGCTTGCTTGCTGCTTGCCTGCCTTACCTGGGAACACTCCCCTGTCGGCTATAGGCTCTGTTTTCCAGTATCTGTGCCTGCCTTGTACTTTGCTCTTGTTTGCTTATTGCTGATTCCTGAGTGCCCTCCATTGTCCAGCCCTGGTCCTTGGCTGTTATCCTCTGTGTACCAATTCCTCCTCTCCCACCTAATTGTATTATTCCTTTTCGTATTTGTTCCCTGCCTTCTCCTGTGAGCCTGTGTTTGTAGCCCTCTGGGTAGTTCGTATGAGTGTGTGAGTGTGTGTGTGAGTAAGCCCCAGTCTGTCAGTCAGTCTTGTTGGTCCCGTTAACCCCCTCTAGTCTGTTGTCTCTGTTTTGTGTTTATTGTTATTTGTCACAGTCCAGTGTCTTCTGGTACTACTTTTGCTAGTTACCCCACTTTATCTTATCCATTCCCTGCTGCCCCATTTTTCCCTTCCGGGTATTCTCTAAGGGGCGTAACCTGACGGATTCCTATCAGCTCCAGTCTATCCCCACCATCAGGGGCTCTAGCGAACACTCGGTCCGACATCAGGCTCTACAAACTGGTGAGCTACCCGGCTTCCTCTTTCTCTCTTGCTGGTCACCTCGGTTCTCTGTCGAGGTAAACCCAGGGTACCATTACACCGACATCCACCTCTCCAGACTGCCACCTTTGTTCTCAGTTCATGTAATTCCGGCGGTGCCGTAACATTATAGCCGACCATACATAGGCCTCATGGATCCAGTTACCACTGAGGCCATCAGAGCACTGATCACTCAAGTGTCTAATCTGGGTCAGGTGATTCACGACCTCACCACTAATGTAAATCATCAAGACCAAGCCATTGCTGTGCTCAGTGCTCCTCCTGCCACCCCTGTGGACACAGTAACAGATGTGAAAGTTCCACTTTCTGACCGGTTTTCCGGGGACCGATATCAATTCCAGACTTTCATGGAAAGCTGCAAATTGTTTTTCCAGTTACGTCCCACCGCTTCCGGTAATGAGCAACAACGGGTAGGCCTGATCTGTACCCTCCTGCAGGGAGATCCTCAGTCCTGGGCCTTCGGCCTTTCCCCGGATGACCCACGCACGCCAATCTGTAGATGCCTTCTTCACGTCGTTGGGGCTGCTTTATGATGATCCCGACTGAGCAGCCACCGCAGAAGCCAAACTCCGTGCCATACGTCAAGGACGCCGGTCTGCTGAGGAATGTGCTGCTGAGTTTCGCCGATGGGTCATTGACTGTAAATGGAACGATCCTGCTCTCCTTTCCCAGTTCCGCATAGGCCTGGCTGATTCTGTCAAAGATGCTTTGGTGCAATACCCTGTGGCTGAATCCTTGGACAACCTCATACGGCTGGCCGTCAACCTAGATCGGTGCCTCAGGGAGCGGTCAGCAGAACGGGGCTCGAGTCTGAATTCCGAATCTGCTGCTCCACTCCTAGAAGTCCGTGTGGAAGATGAGCCGATGCAGCTAGGGTCCTATCACATAAGCCAACAAGATCAGCTCCGCCGGCGTACCTTGGGACTATGTTTCTATTGCGGTGGCAAAGCTCACAGGGCTAATCAGTGCCCCAAGAAAGCTACATCGTCAGGAAAACACCTAACCTGGCCAGAGGAGGAAGAGATTCGGCTGGGGTTTTCGTTGTTCTTCTCCCAGAACTCACTCATTGTCCCCATTTCCTTATGCACCCCAAAGACTTCAGTCCAGACTACAGCATTTGTGGACAGCGGGGCAGCTGGAAATTTTATGGACGAACTGTTAGCAGCAGAGTTGGGGGTCATCGTCAAACCTCTGGATATCCCTGTGACCGCTTGTGGTCTAGATGGGAAACCCCTAACAGGTGGACGTATCCAGATGCATACCACTCCAGTCCAAATCTCAGTGGGACTTTCCTGATCATCTCCTGTCCATCCGTGGGGGTCATCCTAGGACACCCCTGGCTCCAGAAGCACAACCCCGTTATCGATTGGGAAAAAGGAGACATCATTCGTTGGGGCTCGGCATGCTCTTCATCTTGCCTGAAACTTCCTATCAAAAGTATTACCCAAGTTCCTGAGCGCCTGCCCCCACAGTATGCAGAGTTTATGGATGTCTTCTCTAGAAAGAGTGCAGATCATTTGCCCCCACACAGGGGGTTGTTATGATTGTTATGATTGTGCCATTGAACTGTTTCCTGATGCCAAGTTACGCAAGGGTAGGCTCTTCTCCTTGGCAAAACCAGAAGCCCAAGCCATGGAAGCGTATATTGTGGAAAATCTCAAGAAGGGCTTCATCCGTCACTCTAAGTCCCCGGTAGGTGCCGGGTTCTTCTTTGTTGCCAAAAAAGATGGTTCCCTCTGGCCCTGCATCGATTACCGGGGACTTAATAAAATAACTGTACGCAATTCGTATCCACTCCCGTTAATCACTGATTTATTTGATCAACTCAAGGAAGCCAAAATCTATACTAAAATTGACCTGCGGGGAGCATACAATTTGGTGCGTATTCGTGAAGGTAACGAGTGGAAGACTGCCTTTAACACTTACTCTGGACACTATGAATATTTAGTAATGCCCTTTGGACTTTGTAATGCACCGGCGGTCTTCCAGGACCTCATTAATGATGTTCTCCATGACTTTCTGGGAAGATTCATTGTAGTATATCTGGACGATATTCTCATCTACTCACCTTCCTTGGAGGTCCACCGTGAACACGTCCAGCAAGTACTCTTGAAGTTACGGGACAATCACTTATTCGCTAAACTCGAGAAATGTGAATTTGAAGTCCAAAAGGTCACCTTCCTTGGCTATGTAATTTCCCCGCAGGGCTTCTATATGGACCCAGACAAGGTCAAGGGTATCGTTGAGTGGGTACAACCTGAGAACCTCAAAGCGGTACAGAGGTTCCAAGGTTTCTCAAATTATTACAGACGATTCATAAAGAATTTCTCTATCATCATTGCTCTGATCTCGGACCTAACAAAGAAAGGGGCCGACCGTGGAATATGGACTCCTAGAACAAAATAATCATTCCAGGATCTTAAAACGGCTTTCATATCAGCTCCTGTCCTTCGTCACTTAAACCCGGGTCTACCCTTTGTAGTGGAGGTGGACATGTCCGATGTGGGGGCAGGAGCAGTCCTTTCCCAGAGGGACCTGAGTAACTCTAAATTACATCCCTGTGCCTTCTTTTCCAAGAAGTTTTCTTCAGCAGAACAGAACTATGACGTGGGCAGCCGTGAACTGTTAGCCATCAAATTGGCTTTTGACACCATCACTGTCTTTACGGACCACAAGAATCTCGCTTATATTGAATCTGCCAAACGTCTAAACCCTAGGCAAGCTAGATGGGCACTATTCTTCACCCGGTTTAACTTTGTTATCACCTACAGACCCGGCTCTTTAAACAAAAAGGCTGATGCATTGTCTCGTTCTTTCCTTCCAGTCCAGATGTCGGCCACTCCCCCTCACCCAGTAATTCCTCCGCAATCTATCATTCTGGGACTTACCCAAGACTTACAGTCACAAATAACACAGAGATCCAGTCTACCAGAGAAACCTCCTCATCGCCTGTTTGTACCAGATAGACTGAGAAGAGCTGTCCTGATGGAAAACCACATTCCCAAGTCTGCAGGTCATTTAGGTATTCAAAGAACCAAATAATTGATTTCCAGAACTGTGTGGTGGCCTTCTCTTACTCAGGATGTAGAGGAATTTGTGAAAGCATGTGAAGTCTGTGCCAGAAATAAATCCACACGTGGGTGCCCCCCAGGACCTCTTCTGCCATTACAAGTCCCTAAACACCCACGGACCCATTTGTCCATGGATTTTATTACAGACCTCCCTAACTCTGCAGGATTTACCACTATCTGGGTGGTGGTTGATCGATTTTCAAAAATGGCACACTTTGTACCTTTGAAGAACTTGCCTAATGCCCAGTCTCTGTCCTCTCTGTTTTCCAGCCACATTGTTAAACTTCATGGACTTCCTATTGATATTGTTTCTGATCGTGGCCCTCAATTCATAGCAAAATTCTGGAGAGTGTTCTGCAGAGATCTCAATATCAAGATCAGTCTGTCTTCTGGGTATCACCCACAAAGTAATGGCCAGACTGAAAGAGTCAACCAATCCTTGGAGCAATTTCTTCGTCTTTTTACTTCTAAATTTCAGGATAATTGGGCGGACAACATTTCATGGGCAGAATTAACATACAACTCTTGTCATTCATCTACTAAAGTTTCACCATTCTTTTGTCTTCAAGGATTCCACCCCAGGGCAAACTCTTTATTCATTCCTGACACAGACCAAGAAGCACTGAGGGCCACGAGCAGAGTAAGAGGGATCTGGAAAAAAAGTCAACAGGGCATTGCGGATGTCCGCATTCAGAATGAAAAACAGAGAGGATAAGCACAGGAGACCAGCAACATTCAAGGTGGGAGACAGAGGGTGGCTATTCACTAAAGGATTAAGCAGCCATCTGCCAAACTGGGGCCACGCTTCATTGGGCCATTCAAAATTATCAGAAAGATAAATCCAGTAGCATTCAGACTTCAACTTCCTAGAAATTTACGCATTCCAAACACTTTTCATGCTTCCTTGCTTAAACCAGTTCATACTTCTAGGAGATTTGGACTTGTGCCACCCACCAAACCCCCACCAGTTATTATTGACGGTCACGAAGAATACGTGATTGAGGATATCCTTGATTCTAAATGGGTGCATGGCCAGTTACATTATCTGATTCACTGGGAGGGATACGGCCCTGAAGAACGTTCCTGGATCCCTGCTAGAGATGTCCACGCTGAAAAAAATATAAAAAATTGTTTCATTTAAAATTCCCTAATGAACCCAGGGTGAGGGGTCCTTTGACCCCTCGTCAAGGGTGGGGGGGGGGTACTGTTACACTCTGCAGGAGGAATCCTAGCCGGGTGTGAAGTTCTCCCTCTGATGCTAGTGTCTGATTTCCCTCAGCTGTCTGATAATTAGCCTCCCTTGCCTGGGCTTGCTTGCTGCTTGCCTGCCTTACCTGGGAACACTCCCCTGTCGGCTATAGGCTCTGTTTTCCAGTATCTGTGCCTGCCTTGTACTATGCTCTTGTTTGCTTATTTCTGATTCCTGAGTGCCCTCCATTGTCCAGCCCTGGTCCTTGCCTGTTATCCTCTATGTACCAATTCCTCCTCTCCCACCTTATTGTATTATTCCTTTTCGTATTTGTTCCCTGCTTTCTCCTGTGAGCCTTTGTTTGTAGCCCTCTGGGTAGTTCGTATGAGTGTGTGAGTGTGTGTGTGTAAGTAATCCCCAGTCTGTCAGTCAGTCTTGTTGGTCCCGTTAACCCCCTCTAGTCTGTTGTCTCTGTTTTGTGTTTATTGTGGTTTGTCACAGTCCAGTCTCTTCTGGTACTACTTTTGCTAGTTACCCCACTTTATCTTATCCATTCCCTGCTGCCCCATCTTCCCCTTCCGGGTATTCTCTAAGGGGCATAACCTGACGGATTCCAATCAGCTCCAGTCTATCCCCACCATCAGGGGCTCTAGCGAACACTCGGTCCGACATCACGCTCTACAAACTGGTGAGCTACCCGGCTTCCTCTCTCTCTCTTGCTGGTCACCTCGGTTCTCTGTCGAGGTAAACCCGGGGTACCATTAAACCGACATCCATCTTTCCAGACGGCCACCTCGGTTCTCAGTTCAGGTAATTCCGGCGGTGCCGTAACAGCGGGTTTGGAAAAGTGGAGATGTTGTCTATAGCAACCAATCAGATTCTAGCTGACATTCTCTAGTATGTAATAGGAAAGTAAGAGCTAGAATCTGACTGATTGCTATAGGCACCCTATTTCATGCCCAAAATGCTGTCGGGCAATGCAAAATAATTTTGGGTCAAATGCAAGTGACCACCCTCTGTTGAAGTGTAAAATGTATTGCCAAAGGCCATGTAACCCTTGCAAAACTACAGCTACTTATTCAAAATGGTCAAATATAGTGTCTGTGCCCACATTGCCACCCTACTTCATGCCCAAAACGCTGTCGGGCAATGCAAAATAATTGTGGGTCAAGTGCAAGTGGACACTCTCTGTTGATTCCAAGTGTAAAATTGATTGCCCAAGGCCATTTAAGCCTTGCAAAACTACAGCTCCTTATTTAAAATGGTCACATGTAGTCTGTGCCCACTTTGCCACCCTATTTCATGCCCAAAATGCTGTCGGGCAATGCAAAATAATTGAAAAAAACTTTGTTAGGGACCTTCCTGCGCTCTAACCACAAATGTTTACCTTAGGCCAACAATAAATGACACAAACCCCTAAACCAAGGGCACAGTTCATACAAGGGTCTCAAATAGTTGCTGGTGCAGGCAGCTATATATCTAAAAAGGGAAATAAATTTATAGGTTTTCTGTGTCCTCGATGTCTTCTTCACAATCCCTCAGATATGCAAAACAAGAGCGGAAAAACAACATAGTGTAATACGTCCACAGAAATTTATTTTATCACAAAGAGACATTAAAACAAAGTACCGGGGCGTGGCCTGGACTGCACCGTGACAAGACGTGCCTCAGCTCAGCTCCGTTGTTCCACTTCCTTTCTGTGGCCCTTTACGGAATTATTTGTCTCCCCACCTTTGTATACCGCCAGCAGGAGACCCACTGACCACAGCAGAAGCCTTGGGGACCATCTTTGCCTCCTGTCCGACGCTGGGTGCCATGTGACGACTGCAGGCCTACTTGCGCGGCCGCACGTGTGCCGTGTATTATAGTGATTAGGCCCCGTCGGACCTCTGGACTCTCTAGGTAATGCCATTGCAGGACGGACATTACCCCTTTGGACCCCGTGATCACCCCCACCCCCCTGCAGGGAGTTCTTACCTTGTGGAGCATCTGCCTTTATATCCTCTATAGGGACGCGCCATCGCCAGCAAGGAACACTGCGGCCTGCCTATGGGAGAATCCTTCCCCCTCTCCTGCACTTTGCTCCCAGTCCTACCTAACAGGAGAACCAGAATCCAGACTTCAGCCCTGACAGGTCGGTGGCATTACCCTGTGTGGACCATAATTACCCAGTGACACTTGATACCTAGAACTCTCCTCCCTGAACCCCTTACCCTCTGTACTCTCACAACTCCCAGCTTTCAATTTACCTTAATCTGTGAATATCCAGGATCTATATTACTTGTGAGCTGCCATAGCTTGCAGTGTTTTACATTCTCCATTTCACGCTGCAGCCCTAGGATACCTTACCATTCACCTACTGCCACCTTGTGGCTCAACATTATCACTACAATTGACTCTGAACTTCAACTCTTTCCTAATACAGAGTAATATACATGGAAATATAGTGTTTCTAGTCTACTCTCTGTTTTAACCATCCCAGATTTTCGTCCTGTGATGCCTTTGCTGGGCTGATGCAGTACGCTTTCTCTTACCCCGACCATTTTGCAACGCCTTTTGCACCTCTGACATCCAGCAAACAAATAGTCCAGTACTTCGCAGACTGTGTGAGAGGGATATTCGAAAATAATTTGGTACAATTTAAACAAATATACAAATAAATAATTAATAAAAAATATAATAAAAAAAATAATTTAAAAAAAAGTGCTCAAGCATCCAATTGCATACCTTATCCTAGATACCCCATTATGCCGCCTCGGAAACCTAAGGGCACGGCTCTGTTCCCCCCATACGATTCCCAGTGGCACAATCATCCAAGTCAACTACTAAACCAGTGGCGAAGGAGGGAGATGCCTCCTCTTCGGCTTCACCCACTCCCGCTAAACAATCTATGCCATCGTCACCTCCTCGACATCTGCCTCCCGATATTGATTTGGAGGCCCTGCTCACAGGGAAAGCCCTATATCATCTATTAACTGCGTCTAAATCCGACTTGACGTCTGAGATGAAGACTGCAATCCGAGAAGTTAAAATCGAGATTACTGAAATTGGAGAGCATACGGACCATCTTGAAACCAAAATGGAAGAATTGGTCTCCTCTCACAACGCTCTCATTACTGCACATGAAGCACTTCAATCCGAAATCCAACAGCTCAGAGATAAAGCGGCTGATTTAGAAGATCGTTCCAGACGGAATCATCTCAAAATAAGAGGTATCCCGGAAACAGTTGCCAATAAGGATCTCCACCAGTTTGCAATGGATGTCTTTCGCAAAATCCTTCCAGAAGCTAAGGAATAGGATCTACTCATAGATAGAGTTCACCGACTGCCAAAACCTCGCATCACTACCGGCAACTACCCCAGAGACAATCTACTACGTCCCCATTATTTTCAAATCAAAGAACAAGTCCTGCAGAAGGCTAGACGCACTGACTTTTCGGGCATTCTGGAGGGCCTTCAGCTGTTTCCTGACCTATCGGTTGCTACCCTCCTCAAGCGAAGATCCTTTCAGTCAGTCACTACAGTTCTTCGGGATAATGACATCCCATACCGCTGGGGATTTCTCGTCAAGCTCTTGATACAGCATGAAGGATCTACTTACGTCATATCGTCGTTAAAAGCAGGCGTCAAACTTCTGACTGAGTGGGATCTTCCAATGTCGACTGCGGCGACTGCTTCCCTTCAGTTTTATTTAGACTCCAAAATTGAAGACAAAAATGGTCGCTATCTGATTCTGACAGGCCTCCTTGAGGGCCGCCCTGTAACAATTGTCTCTCTGTATGCTCCCAACTCTGGACAGATCACTTTTTTGGGCCGTCTGTGCGAAATCATACAGCAACATAGAAAAGGTGCGCTGATTATTTTGGGAGACTTTAAATTAGTTCTGGACCCAAAACTTGATAAGTCATGCTCTGCCTCCCCTTCGTCCTCCTCCCCTGGTGTTCTGGGCCCATCTTTAGCCTTTAAGAAATTACTCTCTGAGTTTGACTTATATGATACCTGGAGAGTCCACAACCCTAAAACGAGAGATTATACTTTTTATTCTAGCCCTCATAATTCGTACTCTCGCATAGACTTAATCCTCACAGACAAGTGGTCCCTACAACACTCCCAGTCCACTCAAATTCTCCCCATAACGTGGTCTGACCACGCCCCGATTGTGTGGGTGTGGGACTTTCATCCCTCTAAGGTTCCCCCGAGCCCTTGGAGACTCCCTGAATATTTACTCACATCTATTGAGGCCAAGGGTCTATTGTCTAATGCCTTGAAGCTCTATCTTCAGACTAATGTGTCAGGAGATACATCTCTCACCACGCATTGGTGTGCATTAAATGCAGTAATGCGGGGATCCGCGATACAGGTGGGTGCTAGATTAAAGAGACAAAGGCAACAACTAATTAATGACCTAGAAGCTAAAATAACATCCCTAGAACGTAGTAACCAACAGTGTCCCTCTAAACCCCTCCAGAAAGAGCTCTCTGCTGCTAGAAGCCAACTCCAAAAGCTTTTAATGTTTCGTACGAAAATAGCACTTAATAAACTACGTCAACACTACTATTTAGCTGGCAATAGAGCAGGGAAACTTTTAGCTCGAAAGCTGAGAGCCAGGCAAGCTCAGAACCGAATTAAACATTTAGACTCTCCTAGAGGGGTTAGATCTATAAACCCGGCTGACATTGCAAATAAATTTGCTGAATACTATTCCCAGTTGTACAATCTTGCGGAAGACGTGAATACCTTTCAGCCAAATTCTGAAACAATAAAACAATTCCTAGACTCTATTGACCTGCCTAAACTAAAACCAAATGATATTAAAGCTCTATGTGTCCCTTGGACGACCCAAGAAATAGCCTGGGTCATTAAAAATCTCCCCAACGGCAAAGCCCCAGGCCCGGACAGATTCATTAATGAGTTTTACAAGACTTTCAAAGAGGATCTTAACCATATCCTGCTCAACCTGTTTAACTCTATATTAAATGGAGGGTCTTTCCTGGGTGAGATGCTGGAAGCCCGAATTATTATGGTCCCGAAACCTGGAAAAGACCCTTCGTCATGCAAAAATTATAGACCCATAGCTCTTCTAAATTGTGACCTGAAAATATACACTAAACTCCTCGCGAATCGTATCAATCCTCTCCTTCCACGACTAATACACCCTGACCAGGTTGGCTTTGTTTCTCACTGCCAGGCATCGGACAATACCCACAGGGTCCTCAACTTAATTGAACTAATCTCAGGCACTGAGGAAAAGTGTGTTCTTCTTTCCCT
>WWET01010092.1:11948-22171 GCA_011038615.1 Limnodynastes dumerilii
CCCTAGATGAAGAAAAAGCCTTTGATAGGCTCCATTGGCTTTATATACGTGACTCTTTGATTAGGTTTGGATTTA
This sequence comes from Limnodynastes dumerilii, assembly GCA_011038615.1. Classification (NCBI taxonomy): domain Eukaryota; kingdom Metazoa; phylum Chordata; class Amphibia; order Anura; family Limnodynastidae; genus Limnodynastes; species Limnodynastes dumerilii. The sequence goes on from WWET01010092.1 coordinate 12,024, forward strand.
GAGATCAAATCTTACATTCCATAATGTCCCTATATAATAATCCCTGCGCTAGAGTACTCAGTAATGGTTTCCTCTCTAACCAGTTTCCCATTTCCAATGGTACCCGCCAAGGCTGCCCCATGTCACCTCTCATTTTTGCCTTGGCTTTTGAATCGTTGGCGACCCTGATTCGGTCGTCCCATAACTTTCCTGGAATCCAATTTGGCACTTTGTCACATAAGCTATGCCTATTCGCGGATGACATTCTCCTATTTGCAACCAACCCAGAGATCTCTTTGCCAGCAATTCAATCTTTACTTGATAATTACTCTAAAGCCTCTTACTATAAACTGAACCCCTCCAAATCCGATGCCCTTCCAATCAATATCCCTCCTCCTTTACTATCTAAATTGAAGCAAAATTTCCATTACAATTGGCAGTCAAAAGAGATTAAATATCTGGGCATACAAATTCCTATTCATATTTCTGATATATTTGACTGTAATGTCCCTCCCTTGTTCATTCATTTGTCAATCTTAGCCAAATCTTCCCCAGAACTAAGCCTTTTACACCTTTACCTGACAGAGGCCCCTCCCCATAGTCGCTACATTTTAGGCCATATTTTGATAGCCACTCGGGTTGCCATTGACCAACATTGGAAATCCCCTGATCCACCTCCTTTAGCTAAAATTATCTCCAATGTTCACCATAGCTTTGTGATGGAGACGGAAGGTATGTCATACTCCACTTCTGTTAATTCCCCCACTATTAAATGGTTTAATTGGCGAGAATATGAGGCTTCAGCCGAGGGTGCTCCACTTACTCCGATCCAAACTGACACAGATCCTATGCCATTTAGCCTTAATGAATAACAGCGCTATGTATTATGTTTTGTTCTTTCAAGACCCTTCTAGTAGATTAATCTCTGCGTTTACTTATTGTAATTGTCAAATGTCAAATGTTTATATTTTGTGTCCTAAGGACTTTTTTGTTGCATTGTTATTTCTGCGATGTACCTCTCCCCCCTCCCCCTTTTTTTCTTTCTGTAACCCCATTTACCTGAAAAACTAAAACAAATTTTCAATAAAAATTATTGATGTTTAAAAAACAGTTAAGGAGTTTGGTAGCCCCCTTTGAGGATTTGGATGATTATGGAGAGTTGGAGGAGAAAATTATGAAAAGGGTAAATAAAAAAGAAGAGAAGATTCCAAAGAAAAAATTTGGGAAATTAAGAAGAGATAGAGTGGGGATGGAAAGTGACTCTTGGGAGGAGGATTCCTTAGAGGAAGTTTCCTCAGAAGATGAGGAATCAGAAATTGAAGAAGTAACAGATAACACACACAAAAGGAACACTATCCCTAAAAAAAAAAAAAAAATAAGAATAAGAGAGATCAGCCAGACCAGAAAGGAAAAGAATAAAAATTACCCACCTAATAAGTTAGAAAGCAAAAGACAAAGGAAAAAGAGAATGGAGAACGTGGGAATGGTCAGAATGGGAAGGGGAAGAAAAACGTAGGATACTATCATTATAACAATAATAATAGGAGGGATACATATTACCAGGATGGAGTACATCATGACCAATATTATAGGAAAGGGAACCCCCTCCCCCTATGGGAAGCCCTATCTAGGGAATCAGAGAGATAGAGGAGAATCCTTTTTCCAATATCAGAATAACCCCAATAGGGGGCAGCCATTTCACCATAATATCAATTGGGATAACAGACATCCACCACAGATGGAATTCGATAGGAGATATTATGAAGAAGAGTGGTGGGATAGGTTTAGGTCACCTAACCAGTTTGAACGGTTAGAAAGAGAAGGGGATGGAGGTTACTTTAATCAACATTTTTTATAGGTGGCTCGGAAGACTGGAAGCAGCTCCTCCTATACCATTCACTCCATCCATAAAACAACATAGAGGAAAAAGAGGGGGGGGATCAAAGTAAGAAAAAGAAAAATTCTAGAAGGAGAAGATCTCTGAAAAAGTTATTAGTCTCAAATAAGATAGAAAAAGACTTAAATAATGATAATCACGAAACCAAAATTTTTCATTTAAGTCACCATGTTTTGAATAAGGAAGAAGACAGTGTTTTAAGGAAAGGCTTAAAATTCGCACCTATAAATAAAAATTAATACATTTAGCTTATATATAGACACAGAAAAGTGTATTAGAAGGTTGGCCCTTAAAAAGTTTTTTAGTCCTAATGATGAAAAGATAGATGCTAGATTCTACAGATGAACCACCAATAGAGAATAGACTTAAGGCTAAGTCTACATTCTACCCCAAATATAAGAGAGGACATTATATAGATACCTTTGAGGAGTTAATATTAGAAGATATTAAAAAGATGGAAAAAGGGAAAAATAAACAGTATAAACAGAACCTCACCAAAAAAGAATTTGAGGCCCTTAAGAATTTGAAATCCAATGAGGGCATAGTGATCAAACCCGCTGATAAGGGGGGAGGAGTGGTGATTTTTAATAAAGATGACTACAATAAAAAAAATAATAAGACAACTAAAAGAAGAAAAGACATATAAGAAATTAAAAAGTGAGCCCACTTTAGGAATACAAAAGAAACTAAAAATACTTTTAGAAAAATATGAAAATAATGGGGCAATTTCTAAAGATGAAGCAGAGTACATATATTGCGAAGAACCCACTATACCCGTAATATATGTACTGCTAAAAGTTCGCAAACACCCTACAACCCCCCCCGGGCGACCTATAGTAGCCGGTGTGGGTTTTGGTCACTGCGAATTTGTCACACTTTTTAGACACTCATTTACAACCATTTATGAAGAAAATAGGATCATATATCAAAGATACGACTGATATATTGAATAAACTAAAGAGTATTAAATGGAAAAAAGATAGCTGGTTGGTCACCGCAGACGTGTTCTCACTGTATACAATTATCCAACATGACAGTGGAATACGTGCGGTGGAGCAATTCTTGATGGAATCCATGCTGGATCTTAATCTGAGGGATTTTATATTGGAGGGAATCAGATTCATACTAAAAAATAAGGTTTGCCCCGAGCTATGCCAATATGTTTATGGCGATGTGTGAATAAAATGTTGTTAATAATGCCGGGGCAAACCTAGTTAGGTGGTACAGATATACTGATGACACTTTGTTTATTTGGGAAGGGGATAGAAAGTCTTTGGATGATTTTTGTAATCAGTTAAATAATAAAAATTTGAATATTTCTCTGACATACCATTGTAGCCAGGAGTCTGTGAACTACCTGGATTTAACCATCCAGGTGGAGAATGACTCATTATGTACCACCACTTTTACTAAAAGTACAGACTTCAACTCCTTCATTCCCTTTGACAGTAACCACTATCCACTGTGGCTACAAAGTATCCCAAAGGGTCAATTTTTTGTGTATGAAGAGGAACTGTACGCATGTCCAATCAGCTGAGACCTACATAGAGAGGTTAAGTCATCAATTTATGAAGAAGGGATACGGGGCCCCAATATTAGATAAGCCCAAAGAACAAATGAAGGAGCTAGACCAGTCATCGATTTTAGATCTGGCTAAGAAAAACCCTAAAACTAATTTTACTTGTATTCCTTTTTTATCCGATTTTAGTAGCCAATATAAAAACGTTGAAGGTGTTATTAAAAAACATTGGCATCTTTTAAATAAGGACACTCTTAAAAAGTACATTGACAAATACCCCAAGTTTATTTATCGTAAGGCCCCGAATTTGAAGAATCTTATAGTTAGGAGTGCCACAGAACCAAAAAATTGTAGGGGTATGGATAAATCAGTAGGTGTTTATCGTTGTGGCACATGTGTTATGTGCAGAACAGTGAAGGGAAACAAAATTAGCACATACAAATCTGCATCTACAAAGAAGGAATATAAAATAAAGGATTTTATAACCTGCAATTCGAAACAGTGTATTTATATATTTGAGTGTTCATGTCATAAACAATATGTAGGGAAGACTATGTCACATATTGCGGCAGACGCCGCATTTACCCGCTCTGCCGTTTTCTGATGGCCGCCGGTCCCCGTGGGGCTGCTGCTGCAAGTTCACGGAGTCTGCCACTATTACAGTGACAGACTCCACTACTCACCATGGCACCGCAGTCTTCTGGTCTCGTCGTCCTCCTCGTGGTCCCTGGCAGTAAGCGCGGCGGTACTCCGGTCCGTGGGCGCCGCCATCTTGGAATGCGCACGTGTCAGCCGTCTGTCAATAGGATCCCTGCTCTTCGGTCCTCCAGCCAATCAGAGCGCAGGGCGCACTATTTAAACGCTGCTAGCCCTGTCTTCAGTGCCAGAACAACTAGGTCCCCTAGGTGCCTGGTACTCCTGATCTAGCTCCTGCTGTATCCAGTCCTGTTGGTCCAGTCCTGTTGGTCCAGACCTGCTGACTCCGGTTGGTCATCCGGTCCTGGTCATCTGGTCCTGCTAATCCGGTCCTGCTCATCCGGTCATGCTGAACCCAGTTTCTGCTTGGTCCACCCCTGTCAGATCCATTCCTGCCTGACCCAATCAACTACAACCTTACAGTAATCCAACTCGGACTCATTCATTGTTTCCTCACCACTCCAGTCACTGCGTGCCTCTACCCACGGACTGTTATCAATACCCATACCCATTCTACCCCTTGGCTCCTCTGTGACCTTCATCTCAAGGACTATCTGCCATTATTTTACATTGTTGTCTGTATGCACTCAACCCTTATTAAGCCGGCTCACTTCCACTTCACACCATCTCAGTTGTCTCAATCCCTGGAACCCAGAACTGATCCCAAACACCCATTGAACGTGACAGACTACAAGAGCACTGAAAACAAGATGGGCAGAACATGTCAGTGTCCAATCATTTTAAAGATAAACATAATTGTGATCCTGCTTCCATCATTAATTTTGCGGAATAAAAATATTGAAAGGACATTGGAGGAAAAAAGACAGCAATACGTCACTGGCCCAAGCAGAAATGAAGTCCATTTATGAATTGGATACTTTAAACCCAATAGGTCTTAATGCTGATTTTGAACTTAAATGGTTTTTATAGTTAATCCCCCACTGTTTAACAGTTTATTTATAATTCCCTGTTTTTAAGTTATTTATTCCCCTTCCCCCTAGTTATCCCTTATCCCTTCCCTTTTCTTCCCTCTTGTTTAGTTGCATATATTCTAGCACTAACTATTCTATTCTTACCCCATACAGAATTTTCCAATCTACGGTCACTCCACCCTGTAACTGCCTGATCTTGTCTGATCTTGGAAGCTAAGCAGGATTGGGCCTGGTTAGTACCATGATGAGAGACCACTTGGGAATAGTAGGTCTGGAGTTTTCATCTTCAACAATATGAAGAAGGGTATGTTATAGTATGAATAAGAGTGGCATTACCCCATAACATTTATGTTATAGTTTGTTAACAACAAGCTCTTGAGATATAGATATATATATATATACATACACACATACGAGCAGGAAAAGTGAAGGCACTCATGGAGACTTGATAGAGATAAATATCTTTTAGTTTATTGAGTTACATTCGCTGCCCGGCCGACGTTTCAATTGCTGTAATCGCAATTTTCATCAGGGCTTGTTTTGCAGGTACAATATACAGTCACAAACGGCATGCATGTACTACCTCACATTTATAGTAATATAGCAGTTTATACTCACCCTCTCCTCGTGTCTACTGCAAACCCGGAAGTTACAGTTGCAGCCTTGGAAAGAAATTGGATATTTGACCTAAAGTTAGGGCTCTATTTAGAGTTAATATTAGAGTTAGGACTGCTCCCACAGAGAAGCCTTGATGTTGGCGGAGCAGCTTATCAAATTTCTGCAGATTTTTGTAACTAATTCTCTGATTTTTATTTTAAAGATAGAAATTCATATTTAGTTACTGAGTAATGGCTAGAGTGCCAGGCAATGCCCTGCTTTTTGTACAAATTCCCTGCCCAGTGCACCTGCCGTGTATATTACTTTAACAAACTAATATATATAGTAAAAGTTAAAAAGAACCGCACTTACCTCCTCCTCGTGTCTCCCTGGCTAGCCCGATGCCGGAAGTCGCTGCAGCCCTGCCGCCTCAGGTTACCCTGGTAACGTAGGCGGGGTAAGCAGTCCCTGTCAGTCACCACAGCTACCAGGTCTGCGAGGGGAGAGTGCGCTAGCGGTCTGGTTAAAACAAAATACATATGATCAACGGACATATATCTAAGTTCACAATAGTAATTTTGGCAAATGTTCTCACAATATCACGGTGGTACAATAATTACAGTGCAAAATAATTCATTTAATAATATCAGAATTCTCCAAGATACATATAAGCAATGTTAAACATATAGCATATACAGAAGTGATATTAATCAATCAAAGTGGTCACAGTGAAAAAACAATAATATAACTAGAAGATGGATACAAAAACTACCTAAGGGAACATGTTTATAGGGAACATATTCAGAAAAGTTATGGGCACTAGCCACCAATTAGAAAAGACCCAAATATAATATCACTAACTGAAAAAACATCAGCACAAATGTACCTATTAGGGGATCTTGGCAAGAAGTCAGAAAAAATGGAAATAAATCAAATTGTCCATATAGACAGATGACAAATGATACCCAAATTGGAATGAAGTAACATAGGTATAATAGCATTTTAAAGACATCAAGAGACACAAACCCTGTATCAATATCTTTAGAGCATAAATCAACACAGTTAAATTATTGAGATGTCATACTTAGCAGACCAGATGGATAACATGGACACACGGGATAGGAGATTTCCTCAAGGTAATTGAGAGTCCCCTATAGCCCCGATCTAGTCCTGGATCAGCGTTCCTGAGCGTCAATTCAAAGTGCTGGTGGCCAGCCTAGCACTTATGAGAGCTGTCACAATAGAAGGAACTAGTGTTGGTGTCGGAGCTTGTAAAGTATATCGAAAATCCCGTAGTGGATAAGAGGTAGCTGGTGGAAGTCCAATAGAACTGGTTTAGAGCACACTCGAGACCTCCGTGATAATAGGCAGTCGACGGCCTCACAGCATCCCAGATGGAGTGGGCAATTATGCAAGAGCTGTAGTATAGCAGCTGTTCATCTGGTAAAACAGCAACCGTTGCTGTGAAGCACAGAGATGCCTCAAGTCCGGTTAGACGGGGAGACAGTGCAGGTTGATAGCTGAACTCACCAATAAGTCTCCAGATAATTGGCACATATGTAGCCACAGACAGCCGGAGAGGCTCTAATCAGCCGCAGAGGTATAGCTCTATCTCCACATACAGCGGGAACTTGGATAATAAAAAAGACAAAGTTCTAATGCCTTGTAGCAGTCAAGGAATAAGCTCCAGCAAGTCTCCGACAAAAAGCTCCTAGAAAGAAGTCGTGCAAGGTTTCATGCGACGCGTTTCGTGCCGTCAAGGCACTTTTTCAAGCAAGATAAAAGCTGTCGGTTTGCTCCACCTATTTATGGGGTTGATCTGATTAATTAGGCAACATATGAAGTCGTTACTGACATCAGAATGGGAGCAGAACCTGGTATTTTCATACAATCAATAGGTATACAGACATTAAGATAAATATACATATAAGTTTTTGTATTCAATCAGCGTTGAAACATAGAATGGGTATAATACACACACATATATATATGATAAAAGAATATACATTTTTAGAAAATAGATAGGTATGTAAAAGACATTCAGATGAATGTAACACCGTAATAAATTTATTTATTATTATTATTAGTTTTGTTTTTGGTTTTAGTTTTGTTAGTATTTTTACTTTTGTTTTGTCAATATTCTTATTTTAATATTTTTAGCCATATGGGTATATATAGAAGGAAACACATATATATTTATATATATATATATATAGAGCCTCTAGTTAATAGTTAAACACACAATAATAAATGTTGATAAGGTGTATACATACACACTCCTTAGACACTCCTTAAGAGTCCTCATAGGAGTATATATAGGAGGAAAAACATATACATATACATATACATATACATATACATATAGAGCCTTTAATTAATAGTTATACACAAGATATTAAATATTGATAAAGTGTACATATACACACTCTTTAGACACTCTTTAAGATTCCCATAGAGGACATAGTAGGACCAGTAGCATCATAATATAATGATAATGACATCAAGACATAACACCATAATATTTAAACCAACTGTAACTAAAAAATGAAGAGTTTTTTTGAGCCAAATACCAAAAAAATAAGATAATTACATTTGTTTAAAGATTTTTTATATAAAGCTATGGTAAATTGTTAGATAACTGGAACCCTAGCGTGGTAAATTCCAGTGCCTCATTGAGGCCATCCGGCATAAGAGTTTGTAGCTGTAGAATCCACTTTATCTCTGCAGAGCATAGTTTACTAAATCTGTTGCCACCTCGAGAAGTGGGTGAGATTACCTCGATAACAGACACCCGTCGTCCAACTGGATTAGCATTATGTGCCAGATGGAAATGCTTGGAGATGCTATGTGTGGGAGACTTATTAATTATATTTCTCCGATGTTCGCGTACCCTCTCCTTCAATGCCCGCGTCGTACACCCCACATATTGTAGTCGACACGGGCACTGAAGGAGGTACACCACATAGCTAGTTTCACAATTTGCAAAATGGGTCATAGAAAATTGTTTCTGTGTGACAGTAGAAGTAAAGTGAGTAGACCGATGGAAAATAATGTCACAGGTGAGACAGCGTGTTTTACCACATTTGAAACACCCAGTTGGCTTCTGAGGAAGCCAGCTAATACCAGGTACAGAATCCATTAGATTTAAACTCGCTAGGGGCCAATATATTCTTAAGGTTTTGGTTCCTTTTAAAAACTATTTTAGGGGTGTTATCCAATACACCCTTTAGAACTGAATCGCTCTTAAGTATTGGGTAGTGCTTATTAATAATTTTTTTGATACAGTAAGATTTACTATTAAATTTTGAAATAAATGAAACAGATGAATCAATAGATTGTACCTCGGAGAGGGAGCGTTTCAACAGATCATCGGGATAACCTCTGGACTTAAACCGGTCCAGAAGATCCTGTGACTGCATACTGAACACTTCATCCAAAGAACAATAATCTTATATCTTAACAATCTTAACAATAATATAATCTTACTTTTACCCTCAACTGGAGTGACTCCACCCTCAGTTTCCTGGACCTTAATCTCTATATTGAAAACTCCACTGTCTGCTCTAAAACATTTGTTAAGACGGTGGATGTTAACAATTTTTTGCATTTCAACAGTGGACATTATCGCCCATGGGTTCATCATATACCCAAAGGGCAGTTATGTCGTCTTAAGCGTAATTGTTCTTCGGATGAAGTGTTCAATATGCAGTCACGGAATCTTCTGGACCGGTTTAAGTCCAGAGGTTATCCCGATGATCTGTTGAAACGCTCCCTCTCCGAGGTACAATCTATTGATTCATCTGTTTCATTTATTTCAAAATTTAATAGTAAATCTTACTGTATCAAAAAAATTATTAATAAGCACTACCCAATACTTAAGAGCGATTCAGTTCTAAAGGGTGTATTGGATAACACACCTAAAATAGTTTTTAAAAGGAACCAAAACCTTAAGAATATATTGGCCCCTAGCGAGTTTAAATCTAATTCTGTGGATTCTGTACCTGGTATTAGCTGGCTTCCTCAGAGGCCAACTGGGTGTTTCAAATGTGGTAAAACACGTTGTCTCACTTGTGACATTATTTTCCATCGGTCTACTCACTTTACTTCTACTGTCACACAGAAACAATTTTCTATGACCCATTTTGCAAATTGTGAAACTAGCTATGTGGTGTACCTCCTTCAGTGCCCGTGTCGACTACAATATGTGGGGCGTACGACGCGGGCACTGAAGGAGAGGGTACGCGAACATCGGAGAAATATAATTAATAAGTCTCCCACACATAGCATCTCCAAGCATTTCCATCTGGCACATAATGCTAATCCAGTTATAAAGTGGATTCTACAGCTACAAACTCTTATGCCGGATGGCCTCAATGAGGCACTGGAATTTACCACGCTAGGGTTCTAGGTATCTAACAATTTACCATAGCTTTATATAAAAAATCTTTAAACAAATGTAATTATCTTATTATTTTTGGTATTTGGCTCAAAAAAACTTCATTTTTTAGTTACAGTTGGTTTAAATATT
>WWET01010096.1:4783-15297 GCA_011038615.1 Limnodynastes dumerilii
ACGCGAATGTGCGTATTTTCTGTGGTGCGCATGCGCAGTGCGTACAAATCTGCGAATTTACGTGTCCGCCACACGTAAATTCGCGGAAATGCGTAGTTCAGGATCTGCCCCAATATAAGTAACGCGGTGACACCTCCACCCTCCTATTCTAGTGGAACAATCGCATTACTTTGTACGTATTTCAGGAAAGATATTTTTAGCAGAATACAATATTCTCATTACACGCCAATCTCCGCAGCCACCTGTAACGCGTGACATCAAAGCCGATTAACACGCGGCGCTAAAATTCATCCTACGCGGCGGAATTTCTTTTGATGCTTAAAGCAAACAGCAGAATTCCACAATTATCAGCAACCCCTCTGTCTGGATTCCATCGTCTCGTCTTTGATAGTCAGCCTTGTGGTCATTTGTATCTCCTTGTTTTAGTTCATAAAGAAGAATAAATTCTATATTTCATATTAAATAAAATACATTTTTTCATTTGGCATTTGTGTCTGGATTCACAGTTTCATAGTTTTTGTCTTATGTACGTTGTTTTAAGAATTGAGCCACTATACATGCGTCATAGATTATTTATGCTATCCACGTACCATTTCTGTATGTAGATTGCGTAAGCGTGGTCTATAATCCCTCCCCTTCTATTACCCTAACCCTCCCTTCCCCACAGCCTGACCCTAAGACTCCCCTCCCCGCAGCCTAACCCTAAGACTCCCTTCCCTGCAGCCTGACCCTAAGACTCCCCTCCCCGCAGCCTGTGTTTCTCCATATTTGGCTCTTCTTAATCACCCTTCCCCTCTGTATTTCTTGTATCCTCTGTATAACATGATTGATAAGGTATTGATGAATGTATACTCAAATTCATATTCATCAGTCATTCAGATTTTGGCCATTATGAAGCAGAGGTCAAATGTTACCCCCTCATATGTTATAAACCCTGTTACTGCCATTGAGGAGACTGGGCTTCACACTGTAGGTAATTCAGCCCATGTTCGATTTAATGGATTATTTGCTTAATCAACCGCATCAGAATATGCCGTTTACTAAATTTAGGTAACGACGCCGCTGGTATCTGACTGGATAATGAGTTAAGAACAACGGAGGTTTAATCTAATAAGAAGTTCTGACGATTCACACGGTAACATTCTAAATGCAAATTAGATTATTATCTAATGCTGAATAATGTATGTCCACATAACAGGGGAGGTAGTATGTTATTCTACTAACGGACTAAACACTGGGGGGTGCTCTGTCCACCTATGGAGTAATATGGGGTCAAGTTCTGTGAGAGGGAGAGAGAGGGAACGCCTATTCTGTCACCTGACTAAGAGGGAACGCCCACTTGTCACCTCAGCCCCGCCCCTCTGCCTTATGTCTGGATGGGTACTCAAAGAATAAAATTCGAAATGCCCAAACTTTGAAGGAAACGCTAAAGTCTGCATCCGGCCCTGTGTTTAGTCTACTCACTAATTGTGATACCGTATCAGTGTATTTTTTTTTCTGTCGCCTGTCTTTGCTATAAGTTACTGAACCAGAAAATAAGAATTCATGATGGCGAGCCCTCTTTAAAGGAGAATTAAAATGACCTGCGGGCAAATGCAAATCCTTGTTTTTTAAACTCTCCATTGCGGGTTTTTACAGCGCCGGCTCTGAGCGCGGTGGTGAATATTCATAGGTAGTTGGCATCCGAAAAGGTTCAGGTGCGATGGACTCTCCCTCTCTCTGAATCTCTCTCCGCGCCCAGATCACAAAGCGTTAAGGGAATTTCAGGATGAAAGTCGCCATACGCAAAAGACCACTTTAAGTGTCAGGATAAATGCACACGAAAATAACAGACGATGATCTTTTCCATTGGCCTAACACTTATCCCGTAATATCCACAAGCTTCTTAAACCGCGGAGACCTCCTCTTCAGGTGTTCATTTGAATAGAATCCGCTGAACGAGTGTTTTTATAATTGATCCCTGGAGTCCTCTTGTCTAACGCAATCCCACCATCGTTTCCTAACATTGCTGCTTTGCAAAATCACAGTGTTCTGCTATTATTTTTTCCTCGCACATATTAACCCTTCGATCGCCACAGAGTCTTAGATCGCCGATCCGGAGGGGGAGCGTTCGGCAGCTGAGGTGACGGTTAGTTTCTACCGCGCAGGTTTGGAACGGAAGAGTGCGCCGTCACGGCCGATTTAGATCTCGAGCGGCGGCTTGCGTTCTGAGGGGGTGTGGTGAGGGAAGGGAAAGGGGTGGAGGGATGTATTCAGTGTGCAGTAAGGGGCGGGGCCCAAGCAGGGGCCCCATTGATCCAGAGCCGATCACAGACGTAACAAAGGGCTGCTTACATCACAGCATTGCGGTAGATCCAGAACTCCGCTTGCAAGACGTTTACTCGCGTAGCGTATTTACACGTGCGTACCTTCTATACACTCCCCTTGAATGTACGTATTTTGTCTGAGATCCGCTTTCCAAACCCTACCTTAACTTTTGCCCATGTAACCGATGTCATCCGCTCACGTACGTATGGGCATCACATATTTACGCAGTTAAGCACGCCCATACTGTACACTTTAAATACAACCCCCCGCCTCCATACCCTTCCCTATTAAACAAAACCCCCGCCTCCATAGCGTATTTCAGACGTATTTTAGACTCACGTAAAATTGGCACGCCCACACGTAAGGATTTACGTGACACATACGTGAATGGCCCATACGTTCACATTTACGCTACGTTACGGAGCGTATTTTCTATGGTGCGCATGCGCAGTACTTACTAAAACGCGACTTTATGTCTCCGCCACGCGTAAATTCGCTCACAAGCGTTGTTCTGGATCTGGCCGATGGTCACCATCCCCAGGTCATGTGCAGCCGGTCTGGTGTACGGCTGCGGTGGTGATTTCCGAATGAATGAATGGTTCATTTTCCCGAACGGCACTCTTACCCATTCATTCATCAAAATTTCACAATAGTAGTATTTATGTAATAGAAACAGACGAAAATAAGCTTTCAACTGCCTGTATTTCCAAAATACTATTATTGGACCGGAGACTGCGTCCCAGAAATCGCTGCCGATGTATTGTGCCTCTGTCACACCATTTCTACATACCGTAAGAATAAAATAATGTTCTTACTTTTGTTAAAAATGTTAAATATTACAGCCCTGTACAGCCCTGCCACACTTTTACAAACACATCTGCGGCAATCTTACTTACCTCCGGATTGGGTCCTTAGTGGTAAAGGCTACAGCCAATCAGAGGAAGCGTTTGAGCCTTCTTATATATTCATACTAAAAGATGCCTCTATTATCACTAAACTGCCTGATTCAGACTGTGCCCCTGTGCACCCATTAAAAAATGTTTCTTGTCTTCCAAAACAATTATAGCTGTCTATGTTACTCCTACCCGTCAGGAAGAGATGAGCACAGTATTAATAGGATTATCTCGATGGTCGCCAACAGTGTTAGTATAATTGGCACAGTTGGAAATCAGGTGTAGAGGATACACAAATCACATACCTCATAAAAGAAGATTGGAAATGATTTTCAGACATGGTGCTTGATAAATGTCCAGTGGTTGATACATGTTGGGGTGTAGTGTCCTATGTCTGTATAGAGTGTAATAGAATTGTATTATGATCATGTCCAGTGGTCGGGTCATGTTGGGGTGCAGTGTCCCCTGTCTGTATAGAGTGTTGGGAGGGTAGTATCTTATAAGTCACAGGAGATGTTATAGAGCAGACTAATTTGTTAAAGGTTACATATGAGAAAACAAAGTCTCCATTACATTGTTGCTCCAAAATGACAGACTGGAAGTCGAGGGGTTAAATGAAGTGCCTCAAGGCGGCGTCTCCAGCTTTAGCATCTTTCATATTTCACACTGATTGAGCCGTCCAGTTGACTGGAAAGGGCTTGCAGCCAGGACGGTCTTGGTCAGAGAGGAGCAGGTCCCCGGCCAGCTGGCGAGGGAACGGTTGAGAGCCAGGTAATTATTGCTTAGTGCATAGGACCAAATCCTCTGAGAGAATGCTATACTAATGAAAGACAAATGGGACAGCTGCGATCAGGAGTTCATTTAAGCATTGAAAGCACAACTCTGCCAAGAGTTTATGTACTTGTGTAAGCAGATCGACGTCTTTAAGGGATGCCGGTCACCCAGCAGAGCCGCGGCTTTCACGGCGCCGCTCAATATTTTCTCTTTGGGCCCGATCCAGAGCTACGTTTCCATTACGTTTCAAGGCATAGCGGATTTACGCTAGCGTACGTTCTATGCACTCCCCTCGTTCGTACGTACATTGGCCCTTTTACGCTTGCCGAAACCTACCTTAACTTTTCAAAGCGTAACTACTGACGTCCGTAATGACTGGACTACGTAAGTGACTAAGCCACGCCCAGTACAAACACAAAATGGAAGTTGCTTAATCAATTTATAGGTAAATATTAAACAGGTGTGTGAAAGGCTGGGGGGTTAATCCGCTAGCCACAGAAACAAAGGAAAGAGAATGCTCCAGCAACACTGCCATAAACTAGTAACAGACTATACCGTCTATCTGTAAATAAAACGCAGAAGCATCTGTTACACATATTTACGCAAATATATGATAAGCCACCAGCCACCGTCAAGGCCTTTCTGTATATGGTGGTCCTAACTCTAACAGTGAGAGTCCCAATGTTGGGTCACATATATATGTTTATAAATTGAGAGCCAAACTTACCTCAGGAGACACCTCTGATAGTTTCCAAAATGGCTGCTGTGGAGCAACTCCCCCTCACAGCGGCTGCTCCCAGACATGCCCACACACAGTACAAACACAGAGTGGAAGCTGCTCAATCAATTTATAGGTAAATGTTAAACAGGTGCGTGAAATGCCAGGGGGTAATCTGCTGGCCACAGAAACAGAAAAAAAAAAAAAAATTCCTCAGCAACACTGCCAAAAGCCAGTAACAGACTATACCCTAAGCACACCCATACTGTACGATTTAAATGCCTCTGAAGCCTAATTACGTGTGTCGCATGGCTGTCACTCCCCTTTGTTTCTAGTTATGCTGCTTCTACGTGGCTGGTACGTTCGTTCAGAGTTACGTAGTGTAACATCTGCGGCCCACATGCGCAGTACATATGAAATAGCGTTTTTAGGTCAGCGGTTAGCGTACTTAGTTCTGGATCTACCCCTTTGTCATTTGTCAGGTACCAAACCTCATCATTTCCCCAGAATTCCATTGGATGGCAAGGTTCTGTTTTTTTTGTTTGTGAAAAGCGATGCAAATGTTGTCATTTTTTGGGTTGTGATACAAAACGGGTTTGCGTCGCCGCTGTAAACCGCCCTTTTTCAAAAAAGCCAATCTCTCCCAGCCAGTTCCGAACTGAGGCAAAGCAATCAATCTCCATAAGATAGAAGACGGTGCTGTGACTGGTGAATATGAATTTAGCCCCAACCCTTACCCTAACCCTCCTCTTCCATTACCCTAACCCTCCCTTCCCGCAGCCTAACCCTAATACTTCCTTCTCTGCAACCTAAACCTAAGACTCCCGTCTCTGCAGCCTAACCCTAAGACTCCCCTCCTCCCAGCCTGACCCTAAGACTCCCCTCCCCGCAGCCTGACCTTAAGACTCCCCTCTCCGCAGCCTGACCCTAAGACTCCCCTTCCCTGCTGCCTGAACCTAAGACTCCCTCTCCGCAGCCTAACTCTAAGACTACCCCCCAACAGCCTGACCCTAAGACTTCCGTCCCCACAGCCTGATCCTAAGACTCCCCTTCCCCACAGCCTATCCCTAATCCTTCCTTCCTGCAGCCTAACCCTAAGACTCCCATTTCGCAGCCTAACTCCAAGACTCCCTTCCTCACAGCCTGACCCTAAGACTCCCTGCCCTGCAGCCTGTCCCTAAGACTCCCTTCCCCACAGCCTGACCCTAAGACTCCCCTCCATGCAGCATGACCCTAAGACTGTCCTTCCATGACCCTAACCCTCCCCTTTCATTACCTTAACCCTAATCCCCTTTCTTCCCCACAACCTAACCACGGAAGAGTGGAATGAACTCCCCTGTCACTCCCCTCTCTAATGTGGAGTTTAAATGTCTTTTAATGCTCCCCCCGCCACCTTATGGAGTGTAGGTGGGTGGAGGAGATGCTCCGCCCTCTCGGACAGATATCCGTACTTTCAAAACTTCTGGAGATCTGTATCGGAACGTTTGGCCTGCACATTGTCAGTCTGACAGGAGAATTCTGCCATCTTGCTGTCCTTAGTAAGTGTAGATCTGGTCCATTGTCACGTCTGACAGTTATTTGGTTGATGTCAGGGGGTGAACGGTATCATAGGGTGGTTTTTATGTTCTTTTTGTTGACAAAAAACATGGGAGTGTCATCAAAAACAGTAATAGTGACCATAACCCAACTGTACCTCCAACCCTAAGCCTACTGGGGTGTTGTGGATGGAAGGGTAATTTCCTAAGTCTAACCCTCTGAGATTGGCATGAATAGTAGGGTACAAGCAAAAACCCTAAGCCTCCAAGGGTGACATGAATACAAAGGTAAGTACCAGATTCAGATACAAGTGCTTGGTGTAGGCTTCCAGCAAGGCTGTAGAAGAATCCTTTAGGAACCAGATTACCACGCTGGTATTCCTTCCAACGATGGGGCAAGACTGTACGGGAAGCATACGTTGAGTTTGAAAAGTGAGAGGGGGGAAAATCTATTTAATTTTTACAGTAAGGACGTGTTTACACCCTTACACTTCATCCAGAATTCTGAGCCACCTGCATTTTACATAGGGACAACGCAGGATTTGCAAAAGTGGACATCTGAATAAAGTCCTAGGCATCTAACCCTCTGAGTATGCTGAGAAAAGTGTTGACCAAGACCACCATAGTGTCAAGTCCTAAAGAGGGTAGATGGGAAATGTCAATCTAACGTTGACCCAACCCAATGTCCAATATCAACCTAGCGTTGACCCAACCCAATGTCCAATATCAACCTAACGACCCAACCCAATGTTTAATATCAACCTAACATTTATCCAACCCAATGTCAACCTAACGTTGGCCCAACCCAATGTCTAATATCAACCTAATGTTGACCCAACCCAATGTCCAATATCAACCTAACATTGACCCAGCCCAATATCAACCTAACCTTGACCCAACCCAATGTCCAATATCAGCCTAATATTGACCCAACCCAGTGTCAACCTAATGTTGATCCAACCCAATATCAACCTAACTCTGACCTAGTGAACTGGCAATGAGGACCTCTTGACCTTTTCAGCCTCAACACATTCAACCATCCTGATGTTGACCTAATGACCATTGACCCTACAACTGTCAGTGAGTGTCCACAATTGCTTCGACTGAAAAAAATTGTACTTTTAGGACAGTTGAAGAAAGCAACGTCATAGAGCCATCTTGCGTTGGATGAGAAAGTCTTGGCTCATGAGTTGTAAGGTTGGGATGTGTTTTCATACATTATGAATGGTATCTTAGTAGCTTTCAAATGACCATTCAAAGGGTAATTCCCACACAACGCTTGGGAGCAGGTGGAAATATAGTTTACATCAACATAAGTGCATTTTTTTAGCAGTGTTTTTCTGTTTATTTTCTTGCCGCTCGGTCTGCCCTGTGACGGCCACCATATGGTCCTTTGTTTGGAGAGCTGGTAAGCTCCGTGCCTTTCCTTTAATATGGAGAGAGACAGGGACACTCGTTGAAGGCGGCTTGCAGTAATTAGACCAATCTCCCTGAGCAAAAGGTCTGTTTGTGTCACCCAGCATCGAGTTCTGAGAATAATTAGTTGTTGAATTTACGCCAGACAAACTGTGATATTTCATGATTAAGGATTCATTTTTCATTTTATTAAAAAAGAAAAAATTGCTTAAAGTATGTCTCCAGCGTAAAGTTCATCATTTAAGTTATTTTTATGATTCCTAGGTAAAAAAAAAAAAGATTAACTTGTCACAACGCACTGAGGGTAATTACCATTTAACTGATAGAGGGAAGCTTTCCCAAGTTGCCAACACACTTGAATGTGTTATTGAATGCTACCACTGCAATTACTATATTATTATAGAGCTGGGTAATACAGGTAATGGGATAGGATGACAGTTACTGTTCATTATCCTCAAAGTCAATTATCGATTCATTAATATACCAATATATCTTGGGGCCTGATCCAGAGCTACGGCCGCCGTCGCTAGTACAGCGGCCGTAGCTGTAATGCGCATGCGCCGGGCAGATGTTGCTAATATACCAATATATCTTGATGAGAAATGGGGGTTACATTCAGACTACTTCAGTGGGGTGCAAAATGGGCGTTCCCTCTCAGGTGATAGTATAGGCGTTCCCACTCTCTGTATCCATCCAGACATAAGACAGAGGGGCGGAGCTGAGGTGACAAGTGGGCGTTCCCTCTTAGTCAGGTGACAGTGTAGGCGTTCCCTCTCTCTATGTACCCATTCAAACCATAAGACAGATGGGCGGGGCTAAGATTACAAGTGGGCATTTCCTCTTAGTCAGGTGACAGTATAAACATTCCCTTTCTCTGTGTACCCATCCAGACATAAGACAGAGGGGAGGGACTGAGGTGACAAGTGGGCGTTCCCTCTTAGTCAGGTGACAGTATATCTCCACTATTCCGGTATGTCTCCAGCTATCCTTTCACCTCTTGTATGTCTCCAGCCATCCTTTTACCCCCCTCTCCTCCAATGTATGTTTCCAGCCATCCTTTCTCTCCAGTCCTCGGCCATTCCTTATTGACCCTTTAGTTGACTTACCTTGGGTTTGCTGGTGTCCCCGTCTCTATGCTGTGGCTGCACTCTTGAAGGACAGATCTTGATAAAGTTAAGCAGTCTGCAAACCCCCTAGTGATGCCTCTGGCCCAGGTAGATATAATATACATGCAAAGGAATATAATACTAATAATAATGTATTACAGGCTGAGCTGCGTGAGAATCACCCCGTCCCCATCCAAAGAGTAGAGCCATGACACTTCAGACAGAGAGGCGGGGCTGAGTGAGTGGGCGTTCCCTCTCTCTGTGCCCATCCAGACATAAGACAGAGGGGGGTGGGTGAGGTGACAAGTGGGCGTGCCCCCTTAGTCAGGTGACAGTATAGGCGTTCCCTCTCTCTGTGTACCCATCCAGACATAAGACAGAAGGGCGTGGCTGAGGTGACAAGTGGGCGTTATCTCTTAGTAAGGTGACAGTATAGGCGTTCCCTCACTCTGTGTACCCATCCAGACATAAGACAGAGGGGCGATGCTGAGGTGACAAGTGGGCGTTCCCTCTTAGTCAGGTGACAGTATAGGCGTTCCCTCTCTCTGTGTACCCATCCAGACCTCTGTATTTCCAGGAATTTCTCTACGTTTGGACAGGATTGGACAGTGGATTTCAGTACTAGTTTGTGGATGTGGCTGCATTTTGTAAACTATCCCATCAGAGGCACAGTGGTGGATTTTACAATAGGCCTGGGGGCACCAGGCTAAGTCAGACTTTATAACGGTCTTGGGGGCAGATCCAGACCTACGCCGCCGTATTTACGGCGGACGGCAGCGTAAGAATGGCTGAAAAGCTGTTCTGTGCATGTGCCGGAAAGATATTGGCTGGCGTAAGTATGCCGACGCCCGATCTAGGATCGGGCATCCGTAGTATCAGCGTAGTGACGGCTGAGGGGGCGTTCCTCGGCGTTACTACGCAAAGGATAGTGTAGGTAGGCGGGGGAGGTAGTGTAATGAGGGAGGAAGGGAGGGCTTTTAGTTAATACGCTCCTGTCCCTCTTACACCGGTAGCCTTCGGCCAGTAATGAGGGAGGAAGGGAGGGCTTTTAGTTAATACGCTCCTGTCCCTCTTACACCGGTAGCCTTCGGCCAGTATAAATCCGCTGGGACAGGGGGGCGTGTCGGAGGGGAAGTACATGCCGATACGCTGTACTTTACTAAGCACAGCACATCGGCGTATGTCTGGATCAGGCCTTGAGCGTATCGGCTTCGTAACAACGCATGAAGGGGTGTGCCAGCCATACGAATCCCGTCATTATGCTTCAAGGGCAGGGTGAGGCATTTAAATCGAACAGTATGGGCGTGATAAGCGTGCGCGGAGTCTACGGACGTCTGCGGTTACGCACAGAAAAGTTATCATACGGCATAAGCATAAATATGGATGACCATCGGGAGTGCCTGGGGGAGTGCTTCGCAGGTACGCTGGTGTAAACACGCTACGCACAAGGGTGTATCATGTGCGTAGGTCTGGATCAGGCCCTTTGTCTCCATCTTGGTTTTCAGTCAGCCAGAAGAAAGACTGAGAGGAGAAGAGAGGGATAGAAGAGAGAAAGAGGTGATGACAGATGGAGATAAAAAAAGAGAAGGAGAGTGAGAGGGGTGAAGAGAGGGGGGGGAGAGAAAAGAAGAGGAGAGAAGAGAATAGAAAGAGAGAGAGAGAGAGAGAGAGAGAGAGAGAGAGAGCGGAGGGGGAGGGGGGGGCATAGCAGAGGAAGAGTGAAAAAAGGAACAGGATGGGGGAGAAAGACAC
Organism: Limnodynastes dumerilii; assembly: GCA_011038615.1. Classification (NCBI taxonomy): domain Eukaryota; kingdom Metazoa; phylum Chordata; class Amphibia; order Anura; family Limnodynastidae; genus Limnodynastes; species Limnodynastes dumerilii. Next base: position 15,285 of record WWET01010096.1, read on the forward strand.
AGGAGAGACAAAG
>WWET01010097.1:0-20137 GCA_011038615.1 Limnodynastes dumerilii
TATAGTGAGGAGTGTGTATAATCAAAAAGAAAAGGGTGAATACATCAAGTCCGAAGGATTTACAAGTGTGGGAACTGTAATATGTGCAAATACACCAAAGGCCCCTTAAACACTACAGAAATTACCTCCACATCAAATACACACAAGAAAGTTATAGGGGACTTTATTACATGCAATACCAAAATCTGTATATACCTCACAGAGTGCTCCTGTAATCTCCAATACATAGGATGCACTTCTAGACCATTAAAAGTTAGATGGAATGAGCACATCAACAATATCAAAAAAGGTCTCGATTCCCATCTTATGGCGGCTCATTTTAAAAAATATCACCAGTGTGATATTAGTGAGATAAGGAAGGTGTGTGGTATTAAGAAGGCTCCAGTCAATTGGAGAATTTACGATAAGGGCTCGTCGTTAGCCAAGGCAGAGATGAAGTTTCTTCTTCTTGGATTTCACTTCTTCCCCTATATTCAAATTTAGCTCTATCCCCTTTTATGAGTCTTCTTGACACCACAGTACACCAGTGTTCTAAGGCTTGAAGGAGCTTAGGGGAAAGGTTGAAGGCTTGGGTGGGGATGCCGTGCGCAATCTATACCAATGCTTTATATCCCCAGTGGAAGAGTTATTTCCCCCATATATTCCTTCTAAGAAATTCCATATAAATTAGGGGTCCTAATAGAACGGTTAATACCCTATTAATAATATTTAAATGGTGTAACATAACAGACACTTTTCATCATCCCTTTTATTATTCATTTATTAGGAGACTCCACTCCATATATTTACTGTAATATAGATTAATTTAGACTCACCATTACTTTCCTTGGTTTGATTCACAATAGTAAGTCCACCTTTAAAAAAAAATAAAAAAATGTTTTTTTCTTTGTCAACAAAACGTAACTTTGTCACTTTATAAGATATATGGATCACAGTTATTTTAAGAACTTATCATCCATTTTAATAAGATAATTCACCTTCTATATTGGTTCACTTATCCTAATGCACTACTGTCACTTTAAGAAAAATGGATCACTGTCACTTTAAGAATGAATAAGTTTAAGTCTTTATTATAAGACCAGAATTCTTTGATACTTTTTACAACTTTATTGTTTCATTTATTTATGGTATCCCTTTGCACAAATTTCTTAATATTTATTCAAGTATATGCACGTTTGCTGCATAGCTCTAATGTCCGATCAGCAATAGAATGACGTCATGGCTAATCAGCTGATCGCAGTAGCGGCTTTAAAACCCCAGGCTCCACCTACCAGGACTCTTCAGCTCATCACTCGTCTGCCGTCCAGAGGAGACTTCGTTCCATCCAGGGCTGCCCATCCATTTTAATAAGATAATTCCCCTTCTATATTGGTTCACTTATCCTAATGCACTACTGTCACTTTAAGAAAAATGGATCACTGTCATTTTAAGAATGAATAAGTTTAAGTCTTTATTATAAGACCAGAATTCTTTGATACTTTTTACAACTTTATTGTTTCATTTATTTATGGTATCCCTTTGCACAAATTTCTTAATATTTATTCAAGTATATGCACATTTGCTGCATAGCTCTAATGTCCGATCAGCAATAGAATGACGTCATGGCTAATCAGCTGATCGCAGTAGCGGCTTTAAAACCCCAGGCTCCACCTATCATGACTCTTCAGCTCATTACTCGTCTGCCGTCCAGAGGAGATTTCATTCCATCCAGCGCTGCCCGGGCTGTGTAACGTGCACTCTCTCCTCCTGGAGTCTTGCCATCTACAGACCAGTGTTGAAAGGGGAGTTTCCTGGCCGTTTGTTTTAATGATTATTGTATTCATGGCTATTATGTTTTAATTTATAGAAGTAAAAGGATTTATTTTAAGCAGCATCTGTTTTTCCTTTACTTTGAAAGGTCCATTTTGATAAGGGAGAACGGATTCTTTTGATTTATTTACACTTATGCCAAGACTATATGAGTGACTCATGTTCTACGTGCAGGATTAATTAGATAGAACTTCCACTGAGGATTGACTTTTTATCTGGATTTATTGTCTACAAACTTATGGTCCCTTCAACTCATAGAACACTTGGACTGAGGACTGATTCTTATTATATAATAGATTGAATTTTTATTTTGAATTTTATTCACTCACCATACACAGAATTGTGAAGCACTGCACTTTAACCTCTATGCACTTTAAATTCATATGTAGATCACTTATCAGATTTAATGCACTTTATCCATCTTCACATTAGGAGATTTTATTTTATTTTAGAATCTTCCTGGTCCTAGTCCCTTTTCCATTTTATATTGACCATTTTATATAGATATCCTTCTCAGCACCCCGTAATATATTGATTTATTGTAAAACTTTGCCTTTGGAGATTGGGAATCTCTTTCTATATATTTGGGGGGGCAGAGGTTAGCGCTTGCAAGGGGCAATATTCTTGTTTATGCCCCTTGGGCTTGTTGCATATCTTAGCCTCTATTAATGGTAGCCACCTTAGTGTTTTAACCGCTAGTAATCGAATTATAGGAATTCATAAATCATCCTGGGAAAAGTCAATTTCTTTCACAAAAGATTTTTATTATTCTTCACACTTCAACATAAAATCAAAAGATTAAAAGATGAAACCGCCTAAGGAGTCTGCTGAGATCGCCACTGCCTTCACACGGGACGGATCAAAAAAGCAGGCAGATAGTAAAAGGGAAGTGTAGAATCAATCAGTAGTGGAACTGCGCTGTCCTAAACAACCTGTCAGATGCAGCCACACTAGAGTACTGGGTGAACGGGTTTCCCAAATCCCGGTAGATTATAAGTGGACAAAATACAGCACTGGGTGCTTCTTTAGGTTAAAAGTAGTCAAAATCATATACAATTTATTAATGGAGAATACAATGCTCAGATTCAATCAAATAAGACATAAGAAATGAAGGATAAAAATGGGCTACATGCCAGTGATAATCTATATCAAGTTCTGACCGCACTATCAGGGTTGACCAGAGGTAGTAAAAACCTGTTTTTGCTGCTGCAGGTATAGAGGAGATACCCAAACTACTCAGAATGAGTTCGGAGTGGAGAGAACTCAAAATAGAGTGAGAAAAAAGTATATACCCAGCACTAAAGTAAGTTTAACGTGGTAAATAGACAAAATAGCTTGTAGCAATAAGGTGTTAAATATGTGACTGTAAAACTGTGATGTATTTATATGTATAAGATGCACAGTGAAGACACAGACCACAAATAATATATCAATAATGGGTTTATGGAAACACAAACACAATACATACAATACGGGACAATAACAGTAAGGGGGTCACAGTGTGATGTATGGTGGAACAAATGGCCTTCAAAGGGCAGAGCGGCTGTTCAGTTCCCTTATATTTGCAATGGAGGATGCAGTAATGCCAAGGTATATATAGTCATGCAATGATTGGAAGAAAGAATAATTTCATGAAATAAGATTGCTCCGTTAGGTTCACAAAGTAATGTGCACAGGACAAGTACCAGACAACAGAATCCATTACATAATGGCAATCCCTTTGTCCAAAAATGGTGCAGTGTGAATAACTGATAGAGTCAAACAGAATACCTTGAAAGAGGCTTGTGATCAGAGCCTGCCTCTGTGGGTAGCGGTGCCCTCACGTCGACTGGGTCCGTGCTTTAGCTGCAGTGATGTGGCATTGTATGGTATGTGGTGCTCCTCAATAACCCCTGGCAGGCTATGTGCTGAATGAGCAGGGGAAGGAGCGCCGTCAAGGCTGCCAGATGTCCGTATGCAGCCTGGAAGCCGGGGGCCAGTTCACGTGGTGTGTACTCGCGAGTGCTGATAGAGCGGTGTGAATGTTGCTATCTGTCCTGTAGGTGGCAGTGCTGCACGCACACGTGGGAGAGACTGGTTCTCAGCTAGCTGTCTTCAAGGCAACTTGGAAGTTGAAGACCCTGTGTGGAGAGCTCCCCAATCAACACGTTTCGCCCATAGGACGTCCAGAGGTCTAGTAGCAGTGCGTGGGGTCTTATTTTTTATGAGCTATCTGGCGCTGTCACTGGCCATAATGCGATGAGTGTGAATATTGGGCGGAGCATGATTAAACAGGTCAAAAGCTGCTTGTGCAGCTACAAGGGCAACATGGAGTAACAACATAAAATGACAAACGTCACAACATCACACATAGTGAAAATATATGTTTATTTAAATGATATCAGTGGGCTAAAATAGAAACATAAAACATATAACATAGAACATAAACATAGAGTGATGGTTATTCGAAAAAAATAGAACATGAATAAGCATGTAATATGCCTATCCTAAAAACAAATATGTTAAATATGAATAAATATGTATATTTATAAAACTATATGAAAATATATGAAAAGGGCACCTTATATGAAAAAGGAGGAGAATGGTTCTGCTTGTATTGTTTTGCCTGTTAACCCTGATGCAAGGAGCACAGACTCCTGAAACGTCGGTTGTTTCTATGGAATAAATTTGGGCTGGACTAGCCCCTTCCAGCTACTTATTACCAGACTTTAGAGTGTCCTTATTCTACTGCTTTGCTATATGTATATATATATAAAACAAGACATGACATGCCACACCAGCCATTACTCAGTTACTAATCATGAACTTCTATCTTTAAAATAAAAATCAGAGAATTAGTTACAAATATCTGCAGATACGTGATAAGCTGTTCACCACTTACAAGGCGACAAAATCAGTTTATAAAGTAATATATATGACCGGTGCACAAGGCAAGGGGAATTTGTACAGAAAACAAAACAAGACATGGCACAACAGCCATTACTCAGTTACTAATCAGGAACTTCTATCTTTAAAATAAAAATCAGAGAATTAGTTACAAATATCTGCAGATATGTGATAAGCTGTTCGTCACTTCACTTATAGTTCTGTGAACAGTCCTAACTCTAATCTTAACTTTAAATAGAGCCCCAACTTTGGGTCACATATCCAATATCTTTCTAAACCAAGAGCATACCTCACATGGAGATTCCCAGGTCTCCCAAACTGCCACTCTGAGACCGCACCCCCTCTCAGCTGCCATCTCAGAGAGACTTTAAACCACATATCCAAAATGGAGGCAGCTACAAAATCAGTTTATAAAGTAATATATATGACCGGTGCACAAGGCAAGGGGAATTTGTACAAAAAACAAGACATGGCCTGGCACTCTAGCCATTACACAGTTACTAATCAGGAACTTCTATCTTTAAAATAAAAATCAGAGAATTAGTTACAAATATCTGCAGATATGTGATAAGCTGTTCGCCACTTATAGTTTGTATAGCTGATCATTTACACCAGTCATGATGTCGACTATTTAATATCTATCTTCCACCAAGGAATTTATTTATCTGTACAGCTTAATCTGTTTCACATGCTACAGTACATTATATGTTTGCAATATATGTTTAGATATTTTATATGATATTGAAATTTATTGTATATTTTAATTTGTTTATAGATAAATGTATTATCTATTGCTCCACTGTTGCTATTTTTCAGCTATCACAAGCTAATTCACATATGATAATTAAGGACCTGATTCAGGGAATTAAAATAAGAGGAAAGTTACTCCTGGGCAAAACCATGTTGATTGCAGAGAGAGTCAAGTTAATTATATTCTTTTCATGTAGGGATAATGCACAAAGATACTGACCAGCTTTACTATTATACTGTTATTTAGACTTGGGCTAGGAAACGCCACCTCTCAACTCTAATATTGTTTGCAGTAGATGAAATATGATTCCCCCTAAAATCAACATAGCTTTGCCCAGGAGTGACCTCCCTCACTTATTTTAAGTCTCTGAATCAGGTCCTGAATTTATATTTCAGTGCTGCCTGTTTTATATTTGGATTTGTCTCTTTTTTTTGTGGGATAGGTCCCACTAATGACAGTTGCGTTTTATAAACGAGTGGAAGCACCGACAATGTTTTTCTTTTTGATATTTATATTTTTTTCTGATGTGTCTGGCTGCACCACTCTCTGTTTTAACTAATTGTTGTTATATTGGTATTATTCAAGATCAGCATTTTGACTTGTGATGGCTGAATTTTCTACTAATTGTTTTGATAATCATATTGAGAGATGCAGAAGACGGGAACAATTGTTTAGATATGGTGAAGTTACTGATAAATGAGCCATTACTTCAGAAGAAGGTTCACAAATTAAACTACATTTTAAACTCGAGGATTTGTTGACAATGGAGACAAGACATTGGCTTGACAGTGCCTCACTTCAGAGGTATCTAGATCATCAGATAATCCCCAGGGGTTTACGAGTTTTAAATACCCTTTTTTTAGCAGATGTTCCAGGGTAATTGAAAGAATAGAACTCCATATTAGGTACATGTTCCATGAATCTTATGCACCTTTTATTAATCTTAGGGAATCAAAATTACAAGAGGTAATTATATAAATTGATAGCTTACAGGGGGATCTGAGGGTTTATAGGGAGTCAGGTTTTAGGGCCAAGGAAGATGCTATGTATTGTAAGGTATTTGCATTTGAAAAAGTAATTATTAGAAGGAAACAGGAGAAATTCATTAGGGATGTGGATGATTATAAATTTGAGTTATGACTTATAACAAAAAATCTGGAAATAATCATCATAGACAAACTAACTCTAAAACCCCTTTAAAAAATAAAAATCGTAATAACGGTCAGAGGGGGCGGCCTAGCAATGATAATAAAAATAGAAATAAAAATATACAGAACAATAAAAACAATAGAAACAGAAATGAGGGCATAAGTATTACTGATCCACCTAAATACATTAGAGAGACCCATGTTCCAATTTCTGGGGAGGGTTTAAGGAAAGAAGGAGGTTGTGGTGGAAATTCAGTCGATCCCTCAAAAAGTAGACAAAATTCTACATTTATTGAAAAGATAACTCCTAAGAAGCTGGATGAGATTACTAACAACCCAATAGTTCAATAGTTCAACCATCTATAAATCTAGATAATTATATTATAGGGGGAGCGAGACCTAACTCAATAACTTGTTTTAGGGAAGAATTCAATATACAAGGACCCACGGTGAGTGAACTGGTTCGAACCTCTAGCTCAGAGATCCCCAAAAAAACCTCTGGAAATAAAGTCAAGAGAGGAGGGAGAAAAATTAGTGGAAAACATGTAAGACTCAAATAGATTCACAAGGGGTTTTTAATCTTTTCAGTAACTTACTAGAACAAATTAACCTCTTAGAAAAAGATGTAAGTTATGCCCCGTGTGCCAATCTAAATGAGTTGGATCTTTTTATCGAACTCAATTGGTTTGTTAGAACTCTGTTGCAAATGATTTTTTGTGCAAATGAAAAATCTAAATATAGAAAACTCTGGGTTGATTTACACAGCATGTCACCTAGATGAAGATGATGTACTGTGTCTAGATATATTTGAAGAGTTAAATGATGAGGGTTGTGGTAAGATGTTTACTAATTGTGAGATTAATTTGAAGAAAAAGAAAACGTTTAAAAATACTTCTAACTTTTTTCTGCATTTCCAAAATGTTGGGGCTATTTGTTTTATAAATTGGTAATAAGGGAGTTCAAAAAATATTTGCTCAAAAGCTAAAATCAATAATCTGACTAGGGTGAGAACAGTTGGAATTGAAAGAACTATTGTCATCAGCCAAGCTGACAAAAGGGGGTGGGGTTGTAATTTTAGATAGGGCTGCATATGTTAAAAAAGCTATGAGACAGTTGGGTAATGGGGAATTTTAAACACCTTTATCAAAAGATCAAAAAGATTGATCTTTGATTGAACCCCCCTGGGACACCCTATAATTTCCAAGACTAATTCCCTCACGTGTAACCTATCGACCTATATTGACTCTTACTTGCAAAAATATGTAACTGGTCTTAGATCCTACTTAAGGGATACTATGCATCTTTTGAATAAACTTAGGGATTTTTGGGGCAGATCCAGAACTACGTATTTCTGCGAATTTACGCGTGGCGGAGACGTAAATTCGCAGAAAAGTATGCACTGCGCATGCGCACAAGGGAAAATACGCATATTGATGTAGCGTATTTCTGAACGTAAGAGAAATTCATGTATGGTTAACGTAAATACTTACGTGTGGGCGTGCCAATTTTACGTGTGTCAACAATACGTGAGATTTACGTGAAGTAGGCGGGGGGTGGTATTTAAAGTGTACAGTATGGGCGTGCTAAGCTGTGTACGTTCGCGTAGTCAGTACGTCCGTTAGCGGACGTATGCGGGTACGTTTGAAAAAGTTAAGGTAGGGTTTGGGTAGCGTAATTTCACAAAATACGTCCGTGCAAGGGGTGTGCCGAGGGGAGCGTAGCGAATTTACACACAAGAAAATACGCTACACGAATACACATACGGCAAACGTTGTTCTGGATCTACCCCTTTGATTGGAAGTCTCATTATATCTTTGCATCTTTGAATGTTGAGGCTTTATATACTCATACCCCACATAAGGGTGAAGTAGAGGCTGTGAGAGAGTTTGTGGGGAGAGATGGTGAAGTTACTCCAGAGTTTTTAGACTTTTTCTTTTGAGTCTAAGATGTACCTCCAGGTGCTTAATACTGCTATGGGCACCACATTCGCTCTGAGCTTCGCCAATCTTTATATGGGAAAATTTGAGGAGAAGTTTATTTGTTGCGGGCTGTTCAGGGCAAATCTGGTGCTCTATGGGAGGTACATCGATAACCTGCTTTTGACTTGGAACACTCTATTTTTGTATTTTTTATTTTGTTGATTTTTTAATCTCCAATACTTATAATTTACATTATATTGAATTGGAATGACTCATCAATTTCCTAGATCTCAGCTTATATGTGCAGAACTCCACTATTATGACTAAGACTTATATTTAATCAGTGGACGTTAATAAATTTCTCCACCTTCACAGGAAGTATTTTTGACCCAATCCCAAGGGTTAATTTTATTATCATTCAAGTGTAAAAGTGTGTATTGACTGTTTACTTATAAGACCAACATTGGTACAGTAGATGTTTTTTATTTTGTTTATTTATTTATGTCTTTTAACTTGTTTTGCACTGCCCCAGTGTCCTATGCCAAGCGTATGACTAATTAATAAGCAGCCTATTGTTTTAAGGAGGAGTTAGGCACTTTGATTGTATCAGCCTGAGAAATTGTCCAGAGACACGAAACGCGTTGCTGGAGGAAACAATTTATGTGATGCGGAACGCTCTGCTATATCTTCATTTTATCAAGGTAGCTGGCCCTTTCCTCGGTGGAGAGACGAAATGGTCTTATTATGAGCAACATTACTGACTGGGGTTAGAGGCGCCTTACCCATGTGAACACTATTGGCTAATTGCTAAAGTGCTGCTCTGAAAATAGAGCTTCTATCTAACAGCTGATTGTGCTCTACATACTACATCTAATGCAGAGGCTGTGCCAGGCTGGCCACCTGACACCCTGAAAGATAAAACGGGATGAATATTGGGACTGAATGAGGAGGACTGCCATTGTCCCAAGCAATTGGGTAACTTCCTTTTATGTCCTATCCTAGCCTCAATTTCTATCCTTCTTATATAACGATCTAATTTCTCCTGTGGACCAATTTAATATCTATCTTCCTCTGAGGAATTAATTGAACCATACAGCTTAATCTTTTCCACATGCTACAACACTTTATTTGTTTCCATTATATGTTTTGATATTTTATATGATATTGAAATTTATTGTTCATTTTAATTTGATTATAAATAAATGTTTTATCTATTGCACCAATGTTGCTTTTTTTCAGCTATCACAAACTAACTCACATTTGATAATTTAGTTTATATTTCAACGCTGTCTGTTTATATTTGGATTCATGCTGGATCCCGTCCACCATCTCAGTGTCTGTGCACTTGTACAGAGGGCCGCAATCTGCCACCTGCCTGCAAAAAAGACTATACCCACTATCGCGATAGTATGGGTCGCAGCAGCAGCTAGAGAAGGATGTTTACAACTATTGGACTGAATCCAGACCTCTGCTACAGCTGTACTCGGAGCTCCCCGCTGAACTCTGTGCACGTGGGGAGGTCACTCAAACGCAAAGGGAGTTCCGACAGCAGGACCCTATCTTAGAATTTACACAACGTCCTCACGTAAAAAGAGGATGCAACATCGTGGGAAAGTTAGATTGCAGTCCACTAGTAAATCATTAAAAGTTTGTTTATTTGGGTTTGAAAATGACCTTTGCAAAAAATGCAGCAAATAGCTAATTGTCATCTGTTTCTATTTTTGGAAAATGTCACTGATTACATAGTTTTTAAAATGAATAGGTAAGTATTCCAAATTTATTTTCAGGAAACGTGCCCGTTCATTACCTTTCCGACATCTGGAACCACTGCAAGACCTACAGCAGCTCCCGACAGGTTAGTGGACTTTGGCTGCAGGGAGGGGATCCAGCACAGAAGGGGAGACTTAAGGTTAGGCTACGAGCAGGGGATAGAGCTTACAAGGGAGACTTAAGGTTAGGCTGTGAGGAGGCGATAGAGCTTAGAAGGGGAGATCTAGAGTTAGGCTGCAAGGAAGGGAGTCTTAGGGTTAAGTGGCTGGAAGAGGATAGCGCTTAGAAGAGGAGACATAGGGTTAGGCTGCAGAGAAGGAAGGGTTAGGGTAAGAGTAATGAAAGGGGAGGATTTGGGTGAGGATTAGGATAAGGGTTGAGGTTGGCGAAATACTCAACCGTCATCGCTTTAGTGCTGGAGATTTTTGAAAACCTCTCTCCAGCGGGGAAAAGAAACTCATTTTGGATCCCTCGTCGCAAAATCGTTGGTGAAAACGGCCTGTTATAAAAGGGCCATTTGAACCAGAGAAACAAGTCTGTTTATTTACCTATTAGGATTACTGCAGGGATCAGACAATAGAACTGACATCACCCATTCATGCACAGGAGTCATACATTCTTTCTATAGGATACTGCTAGTTGGTAAGTAAACAAAATCTTAATGATTTCTTGAGCCCTATTCAACTTACACCACCGTGCATGGCAGAGATTTCCCTGATTTTGAAAAAAGGTTTAACTGAGCACAACTGTACTTCCCTCCCTTTCCCCTATAGCGTAAGCGCTTCTGTTTTTTTTAAACTTCCCGCCCTGCTGAGAGATTTTTAACCAGGACGGAATTCTGAAACCAGAAGATCCAGATCCATCCTGGAAAAGTGGCACCAGGACATGTGCCGCTACCCAAAGGGGCGTTTCCTATCCTAGGGATAGGTAAATAAACCTTGTAGGAAGTCACTATCTGATACATTATTATTATTATTATTATTATTATTATTATTATTATTATTATTATTATTTCATTTTATTAATGTTATAAATATTGTGTTAGTTACTGTGATGTTTGTGCAGAAAGAAAACGTATTTCTTGTGTCTGTGATTATTTTAGAAATACTGATCTTGCATCAGGTCTCCAGGGTAATGACCTAGTGAGACTGTTATACAGGGCTATATGATATACAGAAGACAATGTTGATGTCATCTCCGCTCATTCTCCTGTGGTTACACTTCTGCCACTATCAATAACTAAGTCTCATCTACTGCTCTCAGCCAGGTAGATAATTACAGACTGTGACGCCGAGCTAATAACAGCTGTGTGACAGTCTGCCCTGCCGGGTAATAACCAATGTTACAGCAGAGACAAGTTTCCAAGAGATCCCACGGGAACGAGACACTGAACTTTCACATTAACCATCTGCTCATCAGTACAGATCCACCAATGCTGGAAGTTACACTATACAGACATTTACAATTTTGAAAGGTTCAAACTGTTGACAGGTCTAAAATGTTTAAGGATCAGATCAACAGAACTGTTGCTCTCAGAGCTCAGAGAGATCCGATGCCCGCTGTATCCTAATTCACGTGCAAGCAAGGGGCAGCCACGCCCCTTCAACGCCAGGGATAGCAGGAACCTACTCTAATATTCCGGCTCTGCAAGAGGCAGAATATGACAGGCTCAGACTCAAAGCCAGGAGGCAGTGCCCGAGCCTGGATGTGCGGGGCTGGGTGGAGCCATGCTGTACCGGGGCGTGGCTAGGCAGGGCCAGTATAGTACAGGCGGGCCATCTGCAAAAGAGAAGCTTGCAGTGTATTTATAAGCAGCGCTCAGAAGTCATATATGGAGCACCAGGCGCTGGGTTAAGCTGTCGACCTCTGACAGCTAGCTTACAGTGTAAAGGGAGCAGCTGCCACGGGCCCCCCTCTCCTCTGGGCCCCATAGCAGCTGCACCTCTAGCATCCCCTATAGTTATGAACCTGTGAACACTCCCCACTTAAAATGGTGATGATGCAGAAGTCTGGATAGTACATAAGAGCCCTGCCACTGGAAACACTTCCATTATAGAAGTCTGAATCTGCGGCACATGTATAAAACATCCATCTTGCATTTATTGTAAGAATATTCACAGATCCGCACCTACCTCCCTCGTCCTGCCCCTATCCCGCCCCCCCCTTTTAGGTACCGTATGGCATTTAGGAGTACTATAGGGCTACCTTACCTCTCTGTGCAATGTCTGCATGGACATTGCCTCTCATCGCTTCCCCCTCCCACTTCTACCTCATCCCTCCCCGAGGCGACATTACGCTGCCTCTTTCTACTATAAATACTCCGTGCACGTACCGGACTGGTACATAGATTGCGTAAAGGACCTACTACACATGCATAATAGGTCCTTTACTAAGGATACGCCCCTAAGAAGTGTCTGTTTCTTAGGTGTGAATATGGGCCCTTCTACTCTCTACACGGTTATGGTCAAAGTGCGTGGTGCCAGTTTCACTGGGGCATTATTGATGTGAGCAAAGGTGTAGCCCGCGGGGCAGGAGGCGCTCCCCTTCTTTAAATCCACCATCTATTGCTGCCAGACTTTGGCACCGCTTTGGTAGTGGTCCTTCCAATTGTCATGCAATTATTAGCTCTGCAGGTGCAGCTTGGGCAACGCATGAATAGCGTGCACTCTCTGACAGCCAGTCATACTCTGGGGCTGATTCTGAGTTGCACTTTGTAAAGGTGCAAGTGTAAACTTGAGCAATACCATGTAGCATTTCAAGGGGAGGCAATTTTAAATAGTGAAACCAGAATTAGAATTAAGTGGTGAAGTTTCTTAGCTCAATGTTTAGAGAATAAACATAAAGCTATGCAGTATATGATTTCTATATGCAAAAGTAGAGTATTTTCCCTGCATGCAAAATATATTAAATTAATAAAACCCCGTACTTTTAACAATGGTTTGCTCTGCCCCTCTGTGTGTGTGCAGAGCTTCCTTTAGTTAGAACAATTTACTGATCCAAAGTTTGGGAGTAAGGGCAAACAGGTGCAAGTGTACAGTTCAGATAAACCATTTTGCAATGCAAGGGGGGCTTATTCATTTGAATTATTTTACATGCAGGGAAAACACTTTACTTTTGCACATAAAACCTTACACACTGCATAGCTTTATGCTTAATCTATAAACTAGTCAATACATTTCACCTCTCAATTTTAATTCTGCTTTCACTATTTAAATTTGCCTCCTCTTGCAGCTCAACATAGTATTGCTGAGGTCTACCCTTGCACCTGACAAATAGGTGTAAGTGCAGCTCTGAATCAGTCTCAGAATCAATACAGGAAAGGCAAAATTTGTCACTTACACAATCACTACCACCAATAGTGAATACACTGTTGTTAGTTGTGTAAATCATCATATTGTAAAGACTGCTGCAGCCAGTAGGGGGAGCTGCTACTTTTTCCTGCATGTGACTTAGAACTCAGACTGAGGTAAACCCACACAGGTAGAACATGCTGGTCATGAGTCCGGAAATCAACCTCATGACCTCAGTGCTGTGAGACACAAGTGCTAATCTCTGAGCCACCGTATTGCAGGACAATTAGTATGCAAAGTTAATAAAATGGGGGGACATGCTGGGAGGACATGGGAACTAAGGTGGCCATAATGCCTCCTCGTCCCCTCTCTATCTCTACACTGTCTTCCTGTCCCTTTCAGAATTCTCTTCAAGCTCCTCACCACAACTTACAAGACTCTCTCCTCCTCCACCACTCCCTATCTCTCCTCCCTTATCTTCATCCACACTCCCTCCCGACCCCTATGCTGGTGACCGGCGCCTCAACTCCAACCTGATAGCTACCTCTCACTCCCGCATCCAAGACTTCTCCCTCTGCACTGGAACAATTTATCATATCCTATCAGGCAATCCAGCACCCTCCAATCCTTCAAACGCTCCCTCAAACGCTCCCACTTCTTCAGGCTAGCCTGCCCTTCCTCCACATAAGCTTACCTGCCCTCCCCATCACTATGTCTCCTGTTTGATCAACCCCTCCCACTTAGCAGGTTCGCTCTTATGAGCAGGGTCCTCCTTCCTCCTGTCATCACCCCTCTACCTCGTCCTCACTAATTCCCCCCTTCTCTCTCTACTGTCTGTCACTCTCCTTATTCATCTGTTCCTACACACATATCCAGCATCTCTATTCGCCATACATATTGTTCCGCGAGTTTCATGCTGTATTTTATTTTTGCATTGTACTTGTATTGTATTCCTTATTTACATGCATTTGTACCATCTGTTAATTGTGTTGTATATGTAACTATAGCTCTTCTATTGCCTCTGTAAGGCGCTGGGAATACCAAGTGGCAACTTATAAATAAACAATAATTATAATATAGATATAGTATATGTGTGTGTGTATTATACAGTGTGTGTGTGTGTGTTTATGTATATGTGTGTGTGTGTGTGTGTGTGTGTGTGTGTGTGTGTGTGTGTGTGACAATCTACGTGACTTGAAAACTCAGCTTCACATGTTTTCAGGACATTTGGCCTTCTCACTGTTCTTTTCTTATACCCTTTTCACATCTCCAACTTTGAAAAACTCGGGTTTTTCCGGGAGGAGATGCCTTGTCAAAAACAAAAAACACTAATACCAAATAACGTTTGGTCACCATGGAAACGGGATTTCACAGGCTGCCCAAGGGTATAAATATACCCCAATGACAGCAGAGCTGTCATTAGCGTCGGGATGTCCTGCGGTACAGGACATTTAGTTGCGGCAGCCATAGGTTATTTTATAGGTTATTTTATTTTTCAAAGACCTCCCCCAAGGATTAAAAGCTTGGAAGATGGTAAGTACTTCTTTTTATTTATCATTTTTATGCCATTTTTTTATTCATTTATTTTATGCACTTTATAATTACTGGTATTTATTTATTATTATTATTATTATTATTTGGGGTATTAAATAATCATTGTTTACTTATAGGGGGGCATTAAATGTTAAGTCTTTTATATTGATGGTAGGGGCCGGCCCTATATTTTATTTAGTAGCTAGGAGGGGTATTAATTTGTATTTTGTTGTAACGGATGATAGGGCATGCTGGCACTTGTGGTTCTACAAGCGCTAGCATGCCCTGCCATCTTTGGGCATGCTGATGCTCGAAGCACTACAAGCATCAGCATGCCATTTACTTGCAACATTTTTTTTTGCAGATTCAACGCTATAAACATATATGTTTACTGTTGCTACATATGTTCTCCCCCCTGAGCCCTCTTCTCTGCATATATAACGGACTCGTAAGTTAGGGTGGGTTGGGGCGGGTTTGCCTTTCCACTTAATTAGAGAGATGTATAAACAACTAACCTACCATGTATGTGGGTGACTAACCACTGTTTATTTGTATTGCAGTTCCGTTTCTGCTATTTCCTATTTGTTCATTTGCTACAGATATAGTTAGAGGTATAGTGTTTAAGATTTTATCTAGAAGACTGTGTAGAATCTAATGTTATGTTATCTAATGTTTTGCTAATGTGTTGCATTCGTCTACAGTGCCTTAAAAGTTTTTAACATATAAAGGTTTTCTTCCTACACAATATATCTCTCATCCTTCTTTCCCCTCTATCCAATCGTTGGACTCCAAACATCCCAATATTCCACGCCTGACCTTACATATTATATTACCAATAAGTTAATTCAGGTCTGACCTTCCCCCCCTTTCAAACCTACCTCAACTTATCAAGTAGGTCCGCCTGGGCCTATCGCCTTAGTCCTCCAGCCCCGGCCGATCGCATCACTTAAGATGCGTTGTTTAACCACCCCCACAAGCCAATGGCTTTCTGCTGGTTCCCGCATCCTCCCCGATGCCTCCTATCCCCACTCACCAGCATCTGTGGCCAGTGTCCTAGTGACTACTGGTCTAACATTTATTCCCTTGCCCTGGTCCTCACCTGTTCCTTCCTCTTCATTCCCCCCACATTTTAGGATGCAGCTTCTGCTATTCTTATGCATGCTCACATTTAATATACTGAAATGACCCTAAAATTTTTATCTCTTAATGTTAAGGGCCTAAATTCCCCTCTGAAGAGATCAAAATTATTTTCTTCTTTGAAGTCTCTCCGGGGGGACCTAGTCTTTCTGCAGGAAACACACTTTGTCCGCAGCCTCCACCCCGCTCTACAGTCCCGCTATTTCCCACTGGCATTCCACTCCTGTGATCATAGAGTTAAGAAACGGGGTGTGGCTATACTTGTGGCTAGACATCTTACCTTCGAATTGTCCAATTCATATATAGATGGGGAGGGCATATATCTTATTTTAACTGGTAAACTAAATAACACAGTTTGCACCCTGGTCAATGTATATGCCCCGAACGGGGATCAGGATAAATTTTTCCATAGATTAGCTTTGTTTCTGACACAGGTGAGACAGGGGGAATTGATTGTCGCGGGCGATTTCAATGCCACATTGTCTCCCACACTAGACCGGACATACACACCGGGGGGAAAACCCACACGCAGGGATGAACAGTATTCCAAGGCCCTCACAGATTTTTTAAAATTACATCACCTATATGACTCGTGGCGTGTAATTGATCCGCTATGTCGCGACTATACATTTTACTCCCACGTTCACAACACTTATTCAAGGATAGATATGATCCTCCTCAGTCATGATTTGGCTACAAAACTCCAGAATGCCCATATAGCTCCCAGGACATGATCGGATCACGCTCCAGTTTTGGCAGATCTGTCAGATCTAGCACTCTGTCCGCCTAGAGTCACCTGGAGGATTAATGAGTCGCTCCTTCACGATCCTAACGTCTCCAGCACTCTGTCTGATACATTGACTGAGTATTTTGAATTAAATGATACTCCGGATGTTTCCCCCGATGACACTTTGGGAGGCCCATAAGGCGGTGCTGCGTGGACATCTTATTGCTCAGGCTTCTAAAGCTAAGAGAGAGAGACTGGCTAAACTGTCCAAGCTTACTGAAGACCTACAAAGGTTGGAGACCCAACATAAAGCCCATCCTACCCCCCAGGCGCTTCGCGCCCTCACCACTACTAGGGGTGAGTTGAACTTGCTAATAGCCTATCAAGCCGCAAGCAAACTTAAGTGGCTTAATCAAAAGTTCTATGAAAAAGGGGATAAAGCAGACTCTCTCTTGGCCTCGAGGCTGCGCTCTAGGATGTCCACCCGTAATATCCTGGCAATTAGAGCTCCTAATGGGTCACTGACTCAAAACCCCACATTGATTAAAGCCCAATTTCAAAAATACTATTCGGAACTGTATAACCTCCCGAATCCCAACGTCACTTGCTCGCTCGACCAGCAGAGGGAGCTTATCAACAACTTTCTGGTCAGGGCTAAATTACCCCGTCTGACGCAAGCTGTTGTGACTAGCCTTTCCTCCGACATCACACTAGAGGAAATTGAGCACACTATCAAAGCACAAGCATCAGGGAGGGCACCAGGACCGGATGGATTCTCGGCTGCCTACTATAAAAAGTTCCGCAATACCTTATCCCCGCATCTCCTCAAGGTGTTTCATTATATATCTCAGGGGGGTATTTGGCATCAGTCTTCTTTGGAGGCAAGGATAGTTGTTATTCCCAAGGAGGGGAAGGATCCACTCAGTTGTTCTAGCTATAGGCCAATTTCTTTGCTTAACAATGATATCAAGCTATTTGCGAAGATTTTGGCCAATAGGCTGGCGGGGGTCCTCCCTGGACTGATCCACTATGACCAGGTGGGGTTTATCCCAAATGGACAGGCCAGGGATAATACGAGGAGGGCCGTTGACGTTATCCATATTGCCAATCAGCGAGGGTCCCAGCTAGCTGTATTATCTCTGGATGTGGAGAAGGCCTTTGACAGGATTTCCTGGCTATTTATGACAGAGGCCCTCCAGCACTATGGCTTTTCAGGGACCTTTCTGACAGGTATAGCCTCTCTATACACACATCCTTCGGCGAGGGTGATGATTAACGGTGCCCCCTCTGAATCCTTGTCCCTGGCTAATGGGACGCGGCAGGGTTGCCCACTGTCACCTCTGATATTTGCTTTGGTGATTGAACCCCTGGCCGCAATAATACGAGCCACTCCTGCTATCCAAGGGGCGACGGTAGGGCCATATGTGCATCGCCTGATTAAAGTCATCACAGGAGCCATTCCAAAATAATAAAATGTCATCAATAAAGCGTGTGAAAGACCCTACAACAGCCGAGAACCTCCCTCCCCAGTCTTTTCCGTGTAATGGACGAATATGGGAGTCTATCTAATTATAAGATAAACATCTCTAAATCAGAAGCCATGCTGCTGCATTGCCCATCTGCGTTGAAGGAGCGACTGAAATCTCAATATCACTTTAAATGGCAGACTAGAAAGATCAAATACCTGGGAGTCTATATTACTCCTTCCTATGAGTCCCTTTATAGGGAGAATTATCCACCCCTATTCAAGAAACTTAAAGATGAGCTAACCAACTGGAGACCCCTGTTTATTTCATGGCTGGGGAGGATTATAGCAATTAAAATGAACACACTCCCGAAACTGTTATACTATTTTCAGTGCTTATCAGTGAGGGTTCCCCTGTCTGAATTGGCTATACTTGAAAAAGCGCTTGCTCGGTTTGTTTGGAATGCCAAACGGTCGCGATAAAAAACTGTCCCTTCTTAAAAAATCTACACAAGAAGGCGGAGGTAGAGGTTTCCCAGATGTAAAATTTTACTACTATGCAGCACATCTCAGTCAGGTAGTAGCGTCATTTGCCCCCCCTCTCTCCCTTTCTTGGGCTGATCTTGAGGCATCACATCTGCATCTGAGGAACCTATCTTTTCTGTGGGGTCTTCCTAAAAAGACTGCATTCCCTTTAGCTGACAAGTTACCAACCACAAAATTTGCTCTTTCCATATGGGATAAATGTAAGTCTTCCCTGGGTGTCCCCCAACTACCTCTATACATCTCCCCATTATGGGATAATCCAGCATTTCCGGCAGGTAATTTCCCGGGGGGTCTTTCCTAGAGATGTCTTAGAAAGGGAATATGTTATGCAAAGCATCTCATAGTGAGTCGTTCTCTCCTTTCATTGGGGGAACTGAGGGCTCAATACCCAGGTCTCTCTCTCAGCTTCCTTGAATACCTGCAGCTCCGGCACTATCTGTCCCCACGCATTTCTGAAACACGGAGTATTGATTTATCCCCATTTGAATCTCTTTGTTTGAATGCCCCATTGGGGCGTGGAACAATATCGTCAGTTTACAGATTTTTGATGGATGCTCATTTGGATATAGGAGCTAGGCATGAGAGAGAATGGGAGAGAGACCTGGGTCCTCCCCCGGAGGAGGACATATGGGGGACTATACGGGGGCAGGTAGCTACCTGCTCCATATCTACACGCATTAAGGAAAACGCGTATAAAGTCTATTATAAGTGGTATTACACTCCAGATAAACTGGCCCTAATGTATGCAGATGGATCCCCCATGTGCTGGAGAGGTTGCGGGCAGAGAGGAACATTCATACACATCTGGTGGACGTGCCCCAAAATTGAACTCTTTTGGAACAGAGTGGCTTCCCTCCTGTCATCCTTACTATCATGCCAGATTAGTAAGGATCCTTGGGTATTTCTGCTGTGCTACCCTACAGAGGATCTGGACAAAGCCTCTCAAAAATTAGCTAGTCATATACTGGCGGCAGCCAGATGCCTGGTAGCTAAACGGTGGAAGAAATTAGAACCCCCCTCGATGTCTGCCCTGTTTCAGTCGATTTGGTATATGGCCCATATGGAACGTATTACTCACTATATACATGAGAAGGAAGATAAATTTTTGAGTATCTGGTCGCCCTGGCTTATACAGCAGCGGCAGCAGCAACACACC
>WWET01010102.1:6396-22079 GCA_011038615.1 Limnodynastes dumerilii
AGGGTGAATTTTCTACCACGAGTGCCCCCACTCCCCCTCACTGGTCCTATATATAACAACCTACTCCCCCTACTTGCTAAGTTCCCACCCCCACCCACACTAGCTGACCCCTAACTAACCCACCCCTTAAACTTAACCCCTATGTGTGCTGGATGGCTGCCTGAGCCCCTGCCTGCTGTTTATATCTCCCTTGGCCCTATGGGGTCCTTGGTCCCTTTTACCTGAGAAATTAAATGATTCGACAGCAGTAGACATTAGCATTGAGCATATGGAATGACAACTAATACATTAGATTCAGTATACCTTTGTGGAGATGGATAGACTGCAATTTTAGGGATCATAGCTTTACCTGGATATAATGCTGGATATATGCTATTGAATGGTTGGCCTTGGCCAAATTGTCTAGCATTATATCTGGGATGCTAATAGTCATAGGTTCTACTCTGATAGATTGCTTTTGAATTATATTGTGGATTGTATACCACAATGTCTGTTTTTTCAGTAAAGAATATATCAATAAGGAGTTAAGATTATTTTCTGGTCATTTTGTCATCTTGTGAAATAAGTAACTTTCTGTTAATATCTCCTTCTTGACAATATCTATGAGTCTTCTCTTGATATTATGTACATTGAAATTGACTTTTGTTCTAGATACATTGGCATTTATCCTTGCAAATAATTAGTCTTGAGCAATAAAGGACTGTTCAATAAATGACAGAATTATGTACTAATAAAAACAATGAAAGAGAATTCCTTTCTTACAAGGATTATCAAAAGATTTACATTTATATATAAGAATGAAAAATAAATTGCAGCTTTCTAGTATTAAAACAAATTATACTATTTTTGTAAAAACAATATAAAATAATTTACTATTTTTCACAGATGGATAGATTATTATTATTATTCATGTTTTTCTCTGAACTGTTGGTTTTGGCCGAATGGTTAAGCTGCATACCCAGGATATTAAAGGTCATGAGTTCTATGCTTGATGGGTGGAGTTATAATGATTTTTCTGAATATTTTTTTCTTAAAACTCGTTTTTATGATGTATAATACATGATAAACTCAATTATAGGTAAGCAACATTGGAAGAGTATTCTTTTTTGCTTTTTTGGACAATTTTTTCTGCTAATAGAAGCGTAGTGAGGATATTTGCATATCTATTCCTTCTTACATTGCGGATATTGAGTCCGTTTCTCCGTTATATTGGATGTGTTATTAATAGACTCTACAGATGATTGTATCTACTATCCGACAATTATCTCTAACAATTGATGATTAATTGATAAATATTAATGTCATAGAAGAGCGTTTTTATATTGTATTGATTTTTATTCTGTCATCCTCAATCAGGTGCTTGCTAATTAATCTGCTGATGTTGATTGGCCAATCATTATTTAAAAGGAGGACCCTTTTTCCAAACACCTGTCATCGCCTTTGAGAAAGCCGGAGAGCGAAACGCGCGTCAGGTTACCTTATCCCGTGTGCACCAGGGATCCAACCTCCTGATACTGACTGCATAAATCCTCTACAATCCATTCTGAGACTCTTGAGACCTTTTGAGTGAGAGGGAGGGTAAGATAAGGCCTGTTAGGGCTGAAGTGCAGACTGTGAGGTCACTAGCCACGTTTGTAGGGATAGATTCATTCTGCCCTTTATATTAGATTAGCGGGTCTCTTGTTATTTGTATTCTAATTGCTAGTATTGGTGACATGGGGCCTGATCCAGACCTACGCCCGTGAGCGTAGCGTATGTTCGCCCTCGTATAAACTTTCACGGCCATGACACTCCCATTGATTGTACCGACTTACAGCGGCTGAACCCCACCCTAACTTTTTCAAGCGTCCGTGCGAATTTTCGTACCGATACGCTGGTCGTACGGGGCTTAGCACGCCCATACTGTACAATTTAAATGGCTATCCCCGCCTCTGTGTAGTAACTCGAGCGTCCGGACTATCGTCATACAAAACGCACGTGAAAAATACGCCGAAAATACGCTCGCTGTACGCTGATGTCCTTCGGACGACCGGAAGTTGTCATACTGCACATGCGCAGTGCGTTTTTTCTCCCGTTTTTACGCTCCCGACCGGCGTACGATCGCTTGCGGTCGTAGGTCTGGATCAGGCCATGGTTTCAATTTACAGTCGGTATCCTGCTATTGTTACATAATTTCTGGTGGTTGTATATTTGATACATAGTATTATTCGCTATATTGGCAACATTTTTCTATTTTTATATTATATTTTCTAATTTTAATTATGAAACATTAAAATTGTATTTTATACAGTATCTTTTTTTGGCATCATTGATATGAATGGGATCTGTTGCTAACTAAAGGGGTCAATTTCTAGCCATGTCTTTGTGGTTTTCTTTTTTCTAAATAATACTTCAGCTCATGCAAGCAAACATAAAGTATACAGGTACAAAGATTGTACATACTAACCAATTGCCTGAGCAAGAAAAAAATTAGGTTGAAGTTGCTGTGCAGGTTTACCTATCCTTACAGGAGATAGAACAAGAGGAGGATTACTACTATTCATTGGATGATGAAGATGACCCCAGGATTAAGAAGATAAGGCTGCAGTTAGAAATGCCTATTGAAGGCAACCATGGTAGTGCTGATTCTTAAACCATCAAGCAGTATCCTCTCACCAAGGAGCAGCACAGTGAGGAGCAAAGAGCAGCCATTCACATTCAGATTCAGTACTATGAGGACAACCATATCATGGACCAGATTATGACAAACCTTTTTACACTGTTCTGTCATGAATACACAGGACACGCTCTAGGAGTACACAAGAACATGGATGTAAGCAAAGACCAATTGCTTACTACTCAAAAGGACTGGACTTTGTCATCATGGGATCCCCTACATGTGTGCGTACAGTAGCAGAAGCAGCAGTTCTGAAGGACAAGTGCACAGACATCGTATTGGATCACCCACAGGTGAACCCATACAGGTTCCAAATGCTGCAGCAGAGATCCTGCATCAGCATAGGAGCTGAAGAATCATTCACAGGACTGTGGAAGTAGGGTAAGAAACTATGTCTACCAAGGTTTTGTACCCCCCTGTGTTACAAGTGGCTCACGGACCGGATCATATAGCACTGCACCAGCACTGGATAGCTCCAGGATTCAACGCAGGAGCAGCAAACTTTGTGAGTCAATGTTGGATTTGTGCAGAACACAACCCAGTCCAAACAACAAAGACTCCACGAGGAATTACCCCAAAGGTATTCTACCCATTTCAAAGACTGCAAATAGACTACATACAACTGCCAAAGAGTGGAACCTATGAATACATACTGGTATGTACAGATTTATTCAGCAGGTGGCCTGAAGCATCGCCAGTGGCCAAAGCCACAGCAAAGAATACAGCAAAGTAACTCATGGTTGAAGTTATTTGCAGGTGTGGAGTTCCTGAAGTAATTGAATCAGACAAAGGCACACATTTCACAGGTGAGGTTATGCAACACATCATGTCAGATTTAGGCATCATACAGGCATTTCACACACCGTACA
The DNA here is from genome assembly GCA_011038615.1 of Limnodynastes dumerilii. NCBI lineage: Eukaryota > Metazoa > Chordata > Amphibia > Anura > Limnodynastidae > Limnodynastes > Limnodynastes dumerilii. The sequence goes on from WWET01010102.1 coordinate 9,922, forward strand.
GACCACAAGCAACTGGCAGAGTGGAAAGGTTAAAGGAAAAGTTAAATGGTACTTTAAAGTTTAAGGTCCAGAAAGTTAAGCAGCATTTTAAGAAACCATGACCAGAGTGTTTAACCATAGCATTGTTTGAAGTACGTTATATCTTTATGAGATATTGTTTGGTTCAGTACCAAAAACAGTTTGTTTTTTTGCACAGGAATTGCAGCATGCTCATGGTGATCTTACAGGTTATATGCAAGCATCAACAAGCCAATTGACCAACCTGAATGTAAAAGTTTTCTTCCAGACTCTGATCATTCAGAGAACACGCATCCTCTGCAGGTTGGAGATTTGGGCTATCTAAAAAGACACATGAGGAAGGGAATGGATCCCAGATGTAAAGGATCATATCATGAGTTACTGCTGTAACAGTCCAAGGGAAGAATACCTGGATCCACGCCTCACATTGCAAGATCTCCATTTCAAGGGAAAAAGGGGAGTTACTTTCAGAATGAAACAATATATGGTATTGGGGACTGGGCCTGATACAGACTTATGGGGTTTAGTCATTATAAAATCTATAGATTTGAGCATTAAGGGAAAAGTACCAAAAGTGCTGGACTATTTGACAGCCTCAGAAGGAGGCATGTGTCAGGTTGTAGGATCAGCCATTGGTAATTATATTCCTGATCCAAAATGAGTGTACAAAAAAAAATGTAAGAAACATATTATTGTTTTATGTACTGATTAATTTATTTTTCTGTTGCTTTACATGTATAAAAGGCTGAACAAAGGGATACGTGAAACTAAGGAGAAAGTGACACAGAAAAAGCTGAGGCATGTCTATGCTGATCCAGACGCAGAAATGATTCGTTTGGCAAAATGTGAGGACGTCCTAGAAAGAGATACAGCACAAAGGAATGGACAAGACAGAGTTGAGCACCCTACACCCTCACCCCAAAAATAGAGAGTAATAGAGATGTCTCTGGGTAAACCAGGACCCTACCATGAAGGACGGTTATTACCCTCCATCTGGAAGGATATATAGACTTTTATCGAGGTCACTAGCACCACCAAGTGGGGAAAGTATACACAGGGACCCAGTTTTTGCCAAATTGTGGTCTGGGAGGGAGCCTGAGTTATCCAGTAGGATGGCAGGAAGGAGTTATTTTAGTATAAAAAGGAGGGTTTGTAAGGGTTGAAATGAAGTTATACGTAAAATAATTAGTACTCCATTTTGTATATCTGTATCCATTTTGTGCTTTGAATTTAGTACAGCAAGAAATTCAGTTATTTTGTGCATTTTGAAGAAATAGAAGGTTATGTGAACAAAACATTTATGTTATGGCTAAACTTGTTTTCAGAAACTTTGCAAGATAGAGCCTCAGGAATGTTCTTCTAAAGGCCTTGGCCTTGAAGATAACAGTTACTGACGAGCTTGCGGTTAAGCATATTTTATGGTTTTCCTTTTGCTAATTAAATTCCTTAAACTGGTGTACGTGACGAGCATATTATAAAAATCGATATGTTAGGCTAATAAAGAAGAACTCATTTGGATGACTCAACAAAGCGTGTGTGTCTCAATCTGACTTCTCCGGCCTGCTTACTTAGACTAAAGTATCCTGACAGAACGAAGACCGTTGTAAGACCCTCTCCGTGGAAGGTCTACTTGGGGGAACACCTCCAACAATATATATATATTGTGAGTGGGAGGGGATTTTCAGCAATGATTTCACTCCAACTCCAGGTATTATTATTATTGCAACTGACCTCAGCCAGTTTTATTCAGCAGAGCAAAACAAAACAAAAGTGCAAAATACATACCTTGCCTGTCCGGCACTAACTATACATGAGTCACACCTGACTATCACTATACAAAATAATAGTTTGCAACACCAGCAATCACAGAGATGATAGGTTCTCTCACACACAGACTGTGCAGTCCTTCCTCTGGACAGTGAGAGACTCTCCTTAGCCTAACAGGCCTTTTACCCTGGCTAACGGGTGTCAGCGCTAATCAGTCTGGCAGCAGCCAGGCAGCCCAAAAGACTCAGACTGGGCCTAATGGATGGTAGACCCTCCCTCTCTTCCACCATCCACCCCAGGGACCCATTACTAGCTTTTAACAAAAGCTGGTGAACTATTACAAGTGTTTCCCAACCTGAAACACACAAACATTTTCCCTAGGGCTTACAACACACAGGCCAGTAATGTTGGAGAAATATACCTCCCTTCAAACACCAATCCAGTGACCCAGTCACATATCCCCCTCCCGTTTCGACGTCAGGGTCGGAACACTTGTAGCCCTGAAGGAATAAACACAGGACAATGCATCTGCCTTGGCTAACTGAGTGCAAAGCCTATGTTCTACTGTGAACTTAAAGTCTTGTAGTGCTAAAAACCACCTCGTAACCCAGGCATTTTGGTTTTTATTTGTACACATCCATTTCAGTTTAGCATGGTCTGTCACAAGCTTAAATTGTCTTCCCAAAAGGTAATACCTCAATTTGTCTAACGCCCACTTAATCGCTGATGCTTCCTTTTCTACAATGGCATACCTCTGCTCATGCTCATTGAGTTTTCTGCTCAGATACACCACAGGATGCTCCTCGCCATCTCGGATTTGGGAGAGTACCGCACCTACCCCTAGATCTGAGGCATCTGTCTGCACAATGAACTCTTTGGAAAAATCTGGGGTTATCAACACTGGCTGTGAACATAACGACTCTTTTAATGCTCTAAAGGCTTTCTCTGCTTCTGGGTTCCAATTTACAATTTTTGACCATTTTTGGTAAGGTCTGTCAACGGGGCTGCTATGGTGGCAAACCTGGAAATAAACCGGTTATAATATAAAGTGATCCCCACAAAGGCTTTCACTTGTTTCTTATTGATGGGGCGAGGCCAATTTTGGATAGCTTCAACTTTATCTGATTGGCTTAAACAAACCTCTACCTATAATAAAACACAGGTATCTGACCTCTTCCATTGCCAGACAACATTTCTTTGAGTTAGCTGTTAACCCTGCCTTTCTGATTGAGTCCAAGACTGCTTGAACTCTATCTAAGTGGGAATCCCAGTCAGGGCTGTGAATTGATCACATCATCCAGATAAGCCACTGTATACTGTCTGTGGGGCTTCAGAATTCTATCCATTGTACACTGAAAACTTGCTGGGGCCCCATGTAACCCAAATGGCATTACTTTGTATTGAAAGTGGCCTTTTGGGACAGAAAAGGCTGTTTTCTCTTTTGCCCCGTCCGTTTGTCAGATCCAGTGTGGTAAGGTATCTAGCCATCCCTAGCTTTTCTATTAGCTCATCCACACGGGGCATGAGGTAGGCATCGAATTTAGATACCACATTCAGCTTGCGGAAATCGTTACAGACACTACCAACAGGCTTTTGCTTAGCACTAAAGGACTGGACCACTCACTGTTAGACTCTTCTATAGTACCGAGTTCTAACATCTTTTTAACCTCTTTGGATACAGACTCCCTCTGTGCTTCAGGTATCCTATATGGCTTTTGGGTAACCTTTACCCCTGGCTCTGTGACAATGTCATGTTTCATTACCGTAGTTCGTCCGGGTAGCTCAAAGAACACATCTCTGTTTTTCATAAGGAACTCGTTACATTTACCCTTTTTAGTCCCTGAGAGTGTATCTGGCACTTTTACCTCAGGAAATAGAGGGGGACGAGTTATTGGTGGGCCAGGTTCAGCTGAAAGAGCTAACCTATCCTTCCAGGGCTTTATCAGGTTGATATGATAAATCTGCTCAGGTTTCCTTCTATCCGACTGAAAGACTTTATAGTTAACCTCACTTATTTTTTCTTTTATTTCAAATAGACCCTGCCACTTAGCCAAAAACTTGCTCTCTACTGTGGGCACCAGAATCAGCACTCTGTCACCCGATAAAGTTACTTAATAATTCAATAAAATTCTTTAGTTCCCACTAACGGTTGTCGTGTCAATTACTTTAGTATGTTAAGTTAAGGAGTCAAGGTTGAATCATCACCAGCATTACGCATGGGCAGTTTAGTGGACATGACAGTCAGCAAAATTCAGTAAGAGTGAGGAGAGTGTCATGTGACTGGACTAGCAACTCTGTGTATGTAGAAAGAGCACATAAATCTGGATCAGGTCCATTGAGAGGTTACAAGGTTAAAAGGCATTGAGTGCTAATCACGTAAGCAGGGCTTGCTGCGCCTCGCACCGAGCCTTGCAACACCGTGGCCCATATTTACAAAAACTTACTTCTCCAGCAAGGTCTCGCTTTGGTCAATGAGCCTTTCACTGCCATTGTTTGGCCTTTCTCCGAAATTAAATTCCAGAACTAAGGGCCTCATTTACAAAAGTCGATTTGCACCCAGGGGGTTTGTCTATGATGTACAAATTGCCGTATTCACTAAAGGCAAAATCCCGGGAGTTGTGCATGTGTGAAATCGCCGTCCATAAAGTCTTTTTTTATAAAGATTTATAAAGATTTTTTCAATGTCTCACATACAAATCGTCTTATACACAAAGGTCGATTTCATGAAATCATCTCCATCTCGCCCTGAAATCGCCGTTTTCAAAATCGCCTTGATGTAGAGGCGAGTTTACTCAAATCACCATGTTATTCCATAGTAACACTTAAGAAGTGGTTTGCAATTCTTATTTTAAAGTTGCTCCTGCCCTAAACCATGTTGCTTTAAACTAATTTTGAATTACAATTGTGAAAACAGTATTTATGTTGTGATGTGATGTTTTCTAAGTGTATATCTAAAATCTTACTGTAATATTAAAGTTCATCATTATGTGTGTGCTAAACACATGTTGCCATGTTGTGATGTTACAAGTATAAAGCAGTATGTTGCTTATTTAATGTTGCAAATTTGGTGGATTACACATGTAAATCCTCAGATTTATAATCTAAGTTAAATAAGACACAGCAAGGTATGGTTAAAGGTTATGGTTAAAATTTTTTCCATAAAATTACCCTTTGTAAGATTTACCAAACAACAAAAACAACTTAAAGTACACACTAAACACACAATCTCCTATATTTTTCTTCTTAATGATTGCCTGGTTGGGGTTGTAGGATGGGTACGGGCTAGGCCACCCCTTGTCCTTGGTCCTCTTCGGATGGGAGTATTAGAGGCAGTATTGCTGGGGGTGCTGTCCACACTAGTTTCCCTGGAGGTGCTCAAAGAGGCAGGTTGGTATTGACGTTGGTTTTGGGCCTCCATTTGTTGTGAAAAATTGATCATTCTGGAGTACAGTTCTAGGCGCATACTATTGCCCTCCTGTAATGTGCTGCTTATTTGAGACACAGTGATGTTCAATTGTTCTATAGCTGACCCTAGTCTGTTGAAGCCCATCATGGTAACTTCGCACAGCCTTAAAAATTCTTCTTAATGTTGTGCGTTGTGATGCTATAAATTAAGCTTGCCCTTCATCAATACCCTGCATCGTGGCAAGTATTTTGTCCAGAACATCCTGTTGAGCTGTTGGTGTTGGTGCTTGGATAGCATCTGCATGTGGGGAGGATGCCTCTGTGTGTGGTGGTGAAATTTGTGGCACCAAATCACATATTATTTCACGAGTATTGGTGTCTGTGTCCTCAGTGTCCATGTTTTCCTCTTCAACCATAGTGTAAGTAGATTGATCATCTGAAGTAAAAACAAATAAGGTAAGTACACACAAAGTAATAGTTGTTTTTAACATTGTTATAAAATGCACGTTTAATCTAATTACTTTCCAGTTCTAAAACTGGCCATACAGTAGATGATTATCAGCCCGATCTCCCAATTATCGGGTGATCGGGTAAATAATTGCTCTAATGTATGGTACAGATCAATTTTTGAAAATTCAAATAAGCGCACCAGAAACACTCTGTACGATTATTTGATCTTTCAGCATGTTTGATTAAAATCGAGAAAAAGCTCACAATATTTTAAGGGAGCCAATCAGCAAGCTGAATGGCTCCCTATTGTTCAGAGCTGCTGCTGCTTTATATCTATGTAGAAAGCTGCTCTGACAGCTTGGCAGGCATATTTTACAGCTGTCAGAGCAGCATAGTACATAGATATACAGCAGCGGCTATTGCAGAAGTAGCACAGACAGGGATCAGCCGATACTGCGCTGTGTGAAGCACGGCTTCGGCTGATTATTAGCTTTATTACTGCATGCAATAGCCGCTGCTGTATATCTATGTACTATGCTACTCTGACAGCTTTAAAGTATACCTGCAAAGCTATCAGAGCAGCTTTGTATATAGATATAAAGCAGCAGCAGTAGCAATGGAGACTGCTCTCCCCCTCCCCTCTTCTGCTAGGATTATCGGTCCCAGCAGAGGAGGAGTATGGTGCAGATAATGGGACATTTCCCTAGTGGGAAATCATCCCGTTTATCGGCTCACCCCCTGCTGGGACCGATAATCGTCCTAGTGTATGGCCAGCTTAAAACACATTTCTTAATGATCTGGATAATGTTAAGTGTCATTATGTAGGTAAACACTCACCAGTCACAGGCGGTACACAAGGGGTCAGCCGGACATCCACAGTTGATGGGCCAGCAACCTCAGGCAGATGTGATGGACTGGCAACTATTAAAAGGTAAGACCTTCGTGATTACATATTGAGCACGTTATAGTAGTTGCAGATAATTGTTTTTAATAAACCATACTGTACCCTCTTCATATGGGGTGTCTGTGTCCTGCACATTTACACCCTCAAGGACATCATCAGTAAGAATTGGCCGGAGGAGCTCTTCATATGGGTGTATGAGAATTTATTTGGCGGGTCCACCACCTGTTTTTCTGTCATGTTTTATTTGTTCTTCCAATTTATTTTTAAACAAAATTTTTATATCCGAAAATCGCTTTTGGCAGGTTTTTGTCCAAACGCTTGATGCTCCTGACAGCGTTGACCTTGTCAACGACCCCATTCCACAGTTTACGTTTGCGGCCATTGGACATTCTTGCGGAGTCCTCGCCAAGAATTTCGGAATAATGTGCCATAACTGCCTCCACTAATGCTGTGTTTTCTTCATGGGAGAATCGGACATTTCGCCCGCTTTTTGTTTTCCTTGGTGCATCTGAAGCACTTCCGGAGGCCCCTCAAGTTACCATCATACAACTAAGGATCACAAAAAGAATACATTTAGTATAGAGGAGAGGCCAAAAAAAAAAGGTGACTATATGAATGTAGATGTATTTTTGTTTAAAGTATGAAAATATTAAAATTGTAATATATTGCAAGATAAAAAACATGAACATACTTTGTTTATACACTTGTTTAAGAAACCAATGTAGATTAACAAAAATACCTAATGCAGAATGTGTACTCTATAATAATGAGGGCTAAATGCATATTTAAGAAAAACATCATCACCAGTATTGTGTAAAAATCTATTTAAACGATAATGTATACCTACAAAACCAACTTTACTAGAGGACAAATACATTCACATTGCATTGCTTGTTAATTTCAACATTTATAACCACTAAAACACTTGTCGCGGGATGATTAAGTGAACAAGTGTATTTAACATTATATTTCAGCATAAGTTAAGGCAATGAGGCCATTAACCATCACAAACAATATGTGTGCATGAGAGTAATTAACTTCAAAACATCAAGTATTAAGTATACATGCTTAGGAGCAGCCAACACTTAAATAACTTTGGCAAACTACATTCTTAAGTGTGACTGTGATATATGAGAGACTTGCAAGTGCAAATAGGGAGGCTACAAAACACACAAGAACACACTAAAACAGAGAAGAAATTATACTATGGTGGAACCACGACCCCTATAGCTGGATAGTTCCACTCCCGGGGGGTACACCCAAGAACACCCAATTCTTAAACAACCCTCTGGGTGTAAACCAGGATTGCAAGAGTATACAAAGATAAAAGGATGGGATAGGAATGTCCTTATTTCCAGAAATGTCTTTGCACTCTTTCTTATGTCCTTGCACACAAGTGTGGTGCCCCTGGGTAAGGTGCCCAGAAAATGTCTGTAAGAATTGTACCTTTTGTACCTTTAAAGTATGGGGAATTCCTTGAAGACTTGGCTGTGTGTACTGTTGCTAGGCAACAATCAGCTGTTAGGGTCTCGAGAGCAGTGTAGGCACGTGAAAACTCTAGATGTTTCTGGGGCTGATGCAAGGCTAAAGGAAGAAAGCGGTTAAACAGTGAGGTAAAAAGTTAGTTGTGAGCTGAGGTGAAAGAGGAAGGAGGGGAAGTGTGCTGTAGCAGAGGGAGTGAGTTTGTCAAGGCTGGAAAGAGTGATCGGATGTTTAGGACAGAGGAAAGGAGAGATTCTGATAGTGCTGGAGAGAGATCAGAGATAAGAAGGCCTTTGGTGAAGTCTGAAGAGAGATCTGGAGAGAGTGGGAGAAAGTTTGGAGACGGCTGAGGCGACGGCGCAAAGAACATACCTGAGGCAGCAGAGAATGACAGCTGGTCGTTGAAAGTTCTGGAGAGAGCACGGTGGTGCAGAGGTGTGGAGACAGTGAACGGAGGCAAGTGAACGGAGGCAAGTGAACGTTGGCAGCGGGGAGTGAGCGCCTGTGAGAGAGAGAGTGGAAGAGCCGGAGGAGGTCAGTGGTGCGCAGAGATAGTAGGAGAGTAAAAGGCAACGTAGGTGACAGCATGAGAGAGAGAGAAGACAGCAGTGATCGGAGGTGGTGAACGGAGAGGAGAAGGAGACGGAGTGAGTAACGGTGGTGTCAGCAAGTGATCAAAGGGATCGGTGGTCGCAGAGTGGAACAGCTTGTGAAAGGAGGAGCCGGAGAGACTGAGCCAAGGGTAACCGCAAGTAAAATGACTTTGTTGATAAGCAGTTCAAACTGGATTGTTGGATTCGGGAAGTTTGGTTGCCCTTGTGAAAGCAGGGTTAGTAAGCTCTTCAAAGTTCCTGCAAACTACAATGGGGGTAGCTTGTATACATGGGGACACCCGACATTATGTTGTTGCTGAAGTAAATATTGACACACCTTGTGGTGCAGCTACGGGTAAAGTTGGGTTGGTAAAAAAATAAATACAATGAACTTGAGCCTCGGTCAGTACGCAGCAATATGTCTGTCTCAGAGCGCAAGAGTCATAGATCAGGAACTGTTAACCTGATGATATGAAAGGAATTGTGAGATAATTTATGACTCACGCTAAAGACAGTGATATCCACAACCACAGATATTGGAAAATAAAATTTATTAGCAAAGACTGTTAAAAATAAACAATAATGAAAAGCCTAGGATAGTCTGCAATAGATATACCACAAGTGCAGAGTATTGATTAGTATGACAGCCAGAGTAAGCAGACATAGAATCTGGTGCATATAAGAAATCAAGTATTCATTCAAATAGATGTTCTCAACATAGGATGAAATTGACCAAGCCCTTTCCTCTTAGAGGACGCAAAGTCAATGACAATATAGCTTGTATGGTTGAAAAACTACATATGATCTTGTTAAGTGGATTTGGCACACAATGTAGCTTAAAGCTGAAATCAGGTGGATACAGTGTCTCGAAGCTGGGTGTAGCAATGTCCTGAGGGACGTCTCTCTCTAGTAGCAATGAAAGTGAAACACTGAAAATAGACAGGTGTGCGGTGGTGTATATTTACCACACTCGTTGATGATGGCTGTAACGGGTTTGCTCCTATGTGAAGTCCCTCGACTCCAGTTTGGACGATAAAGCAGTCAACCTGCAGATGGCTTGTGGCTTGCTGCACTCGTCAGTTAGAAGTTGTATTGTATATAGACTTTTCAAGTAATAATTAAAAAACTTGGCTAAACAATATTCCTGGAGGACAGCTAAGGAGGTTAAAAAGAAACTGTTCTGCTCAAGATTTAATTAACATCTTTAAAGAGAAATCATATCCCATATCCAGAAGATCTTCTAAAAAATTCATTAGAATCTACTTTGAAATTAGATAGGAAAGAACTTTTAAAATACAATAAGAAAGAAAAGAAACAGTATAAAGATCATAACTTAACTTTCTTTTCCACCTTCAACTGCGCCTCCAGGAAGATTAGTAAAATTATTAATAAGAATTACCAAATCTTAAAGCTGGACCCTAAATTGAAAACCATCATTCCCTCTCTACCTGGTATTACCTTTCGTAAGGCCAAAAATCTAAAAGATTATTTAGCACCGAGCTTCTTTAGACATAAAACACAGAAGAAAAATATAGATTCTGGTCCATCAAATAATGCAGAAAAAACTTTAAATTTAAGACCAAAAGGGTTTTTTAAATGCAGAAGAAATAAATGTACAACGTGTAATGCTGTTCACAAATGTACCAATTTTATGTCTAATGTGATCAAGCAAAAATATGAGATTAAATCATACATAAATTGCTCTAGTATGTATATCATATACCTTCTTTTCTGCAAGTACGGAGCCCAATATATAGGGCGCACTACCTGCTCGCTGAAGACAAGGTATATGGAGCATAGTAGAAACGTCATTAAACAAAATCCAAAAAATAACGTAGCAATGCATTTTAAATAATGTTGCAATTCAAATGCAACACATTTAAAACTAATAGGGATTGAACAGGTTTTACCAACGAAAAGAGGAGGCGACAGGTATAAGACCTTATGGCGCTGGGAGTCGTTTTGGATTAATATGATGCAAACTCTTTTACCTTTAGGCCTAAATGATGTGATAGATCTTGATTTCTGATGAGGTCTATTCTTGGGATTACTAGCTGTAGTTCGCTGACCAAAATATTAGCTTCATTTTATTTATGGTCTTGTGAATCTTCAGCGGATTATAGTATTAAGTCTGTCTTTTGAAGAATCATTATTAGTATTTTTATTAATGGGTTTAATCACCATTCAATTGTTCTCTACTCTATAATCTTTGCTGCTCTGCTGGCATGAATCATTTGACCGTTTTGCAAGGGTATCTGTTTCACTTAAGCATGGCAGCAATCATATTTCAGATGTATTAATTAAATGTTTTGGGAAACATATCCCTTCGATATATATTCTGTATAAAAATTCATTTAAAGTGTCTGTATTTCCTCTGTATTATTGTATACTTAAGAGCTTTTTCTCTTTTTAATAATCCTCAACCTCACTATAATTTATATATTATTTTTATTAGACTTATATGTCTATTGTTTTAAATCCACTTTTATACGGGAAACCAGTTCATGACAGCTGGAGCATAATTAATGAGGAGGTTGGACATAAATACTCCTCACTATGGATTTCAAACCATTCCTTCTGATGAGGAACTGTTGAAAAAATCGTATGGTGAATGTAGAATGTGGAAGTAGTGAAATAAATCAATAGATATGGGAGAGATGAAAAATGATAAAAATAAAGAATACCTCTGAAAGCTAAGGTAAAAGCCCAAAGTCACTAAATATGATGTTATCTATAATACACTATTGACATGGTATCATCCTATTAATAAATTATCAGATAAAATGAACCAGATAAAAATAAAATATATTTATTATACACAGTTTGAAAAAATGAATTAACACTATAAAGGATAGTATAAAAAGTTATTAAACACTATAAAAGTTAATGATAAAAAGTCGAATGGTGAGAGTAAAAAAGGTCACATGGACCGCCAGTCCCTGGAAGGGTACCGTACTTTCCCTAATTGCAGTGTCCAGTCCCGGGTAACTGTGCACGCTGGGTGTTATGAAAGAAGGTCTGCTTCAGGTATGACACGCGGGCGTCCCGATATAACGGCTGCAAGTGAAGAGATGTGAAGAAAGTTGCAGTCAGGTCGGGTGTCCGTTGGTGATGATGGTCGAAGTCCACGTGGATAGAAGGAGGCAGACTACGCGTTTCGGGATCGCCGGATCCCTTTCTCAAGCCAAAGAGAGCGGAGATTGAAAGGTGGGGTTAAATACCCTTTGATTGACACGTCGTAACTTGTGGGTGTGTGTATATCCATTAACCCCTGCAGTGATGTATTGTATCGTCCTGGATTTAACGGGGAGGAGATATGTTTCTGCTATATGGAGGTAATCATCCTGGATCCTGCTTGACGTGTGGCATATATATATCGACAAAAAGCAGAGAAACATTATGAGCAAGGGAAAAATACAGAATTTAAATTATAAGGAAAAGGATATGTAAAAATAGAATAAATAAATATAAATAATAAATATAAATAAATAAATGATTTCGTATTGTGACTCTTTGGTGTGACACAGTGTGTTTACTTA
>WWET01010104.1:9239-22032 GCA_011038615.1 Limnodynastes dumerilii
TTCAGCAGCTGGTGGAATTTATGTACAGCGGTAGTCTGGTGGTCGCCCAGTCGGAGGCCCTGCAGATATTGACGGCTGCCAGTATCCTGCAGATAAAGACAGTCATCGATGAGTGCACGCAGATCATCTCTCAGAGCAGGGCTAACAAGCCGGTGTCCTTGGCCGGTGCCATGGCGTCTTGTGGAGCACAGAGCAGGTCTTCCATGAACAAGATCCAGGAGCAAACCAACAAGGACGCCTGCTGCCCCCCCGCCGTAGGGATCCGAGATTCCAGCTGCTCTTTACAATCTTCCCTGAGGTCCAACGACATAGAGATGATCTCTCAGATGGGCAACGTCAGCGAGGCCCCCAAGTTACTGTGCGCCTCCGAGGTGCGCTACAAGCTGCGAGACATGCTGTCATCGCAACAGAGACAGCTGTCCGAGGCCAGGGAGATCGCCACGGCGGACGCCGAACACGTGTCAGACGGCGAAAGCATGCCGACCGCTTACATGCCACAAGCAGAGGCTCCACAGAGCTGCCACAGCCGCAAACAGCGCCAGCCGGTACGCCTCCAGCTTAACGATTCCATGCCGGTTATTATTAAGGATGAGGAGGACGATGATGAAGAAGAGGAGAATGACGAGAGCAATGGCAAGGAGGAGGTAGAGGATGACAAGGCGGCAGTGTTTGCCGAGTGCGCCGTCGGTTTTACCAGTTGCGGAGAGACCGAGAAGGTCAGAAGTCCAGACGACAAAGTCCGTAACGCAGGAAGCGGCAGTAAGGAACCTACCAACCAAATGGAGTTTACCCCCGAGGGGCCGGATTTCTTTTCCAACCAGGACGTGTTCTCAGAGTCCTTTATACCTCCGTGGCAAAACGAGGAGAACCTTTCCGAAGGCGCCAGAGACGGCTCCATGGACAACCCAGAGAAGTTCCGCCCGGACTGTAGTTTAGACGGCTCGAGTCTTAGGAACCTGGCCGTGGTCGCCAGCGGAGACTTCAAGTCCAGCCCTCCCTTTAATGCACGGAGCACAGAATCCAGGGGGCTGCCCTTCCTGGCTTCCGTGGTACCCAGAGACGTTAAGAACTCCGTGTCGGCGGCCGTGTCCTCCAGCTCCTCTAGCATTTTCCAATTCCACCTGATGCACCCCAACCAGAGCCAGCCCGGGGTCACCCAGAGCTTCTTCAGTGTCCAGCAAGACGGCACCAGCAATATCGTACAGATGAACTCCAGCATGGTCCCTGGGAGCGTGCAGAATGAGCAGGCCTTGCGCCCCGGGCCGTCACGTAATCCCGAGCCCTCCTACGTGTGCAGCCACTGCCAGAAAACCTTCAGCTCCAGGAAAAACTACACCAAACACATGTTCATCCATTCAGGTGAGAAGCGCGATGTCCGTGTGCCCGTGTAATGTCTGAGATTGTGAACGGTCGGCGTGGCTCTTTCTGGAATGGCCAAACACGTGGCTCTTTCTGGAATGGCCAAACACGTGGCTCTTTCTGGAATGACCTTCCACGTTTCTTGCCCGGTTCACCCAGCTATTTACACCATGAGGGCTGTGTATTGACACCAGGGATGTTACCAATAACCGCCAATCACATTCCAGGGGCCAGATTTACTAAGGTGCGGGTTTGGAAAAGTGGAGATGTTGCCCATAGCAACTAATCAGATTGTAGCTCTAAATTTTTTATTACATACTAGAGAATGTCAACTGGAACCTGACTGGTTGCTATGGGCAACATCTCCACTTTTCCAAACCCGCAGCTTAGTAAATCTGGCCCCAGCTCTCATGCTTTATAATGTAAGCTCTAAGGAGCAGGGCTCTCCGTCCTCGTGCCCCCTGTCTCTACCTGGCGGACCCCTTTTGCTGCCCTCAATCGGGGCACTAGTAACTTATTCCACCTATCCCCTCTGTGGCCTCCATATGTAGTATAGCACAATATGAGAGATGGATTCTGATTGGCTGCTGTCATCGATATCCGTCTCCTGCAGGCGCAGTGCGTCCCCACAGCCAGATATACGCTTCCCGCGTGCAGGCGCAGTGCGTCCCCACAGCCAGATATACGCTTCCCGCGTGCAGGCGCATTACGTCCCCGCAGCCAGATTTACGCTTCCCGCGTGCAGGCGCAGTGCGTCCCCATAGCCCGTCGGTGTGAAGTGTGGTTCAGGCCCTTTGGATGTCATGCTCCGTTCTGGACTTTAGCTCCCCCTGGTGGTGTTTGTAATGAGTGCATTTGTCTCCCCAGGTGAGAAGCCTCATCAGTGCAGCATCTGCTGGAGATCGTTCTCCTTACGGGATTACCTCCTGAAGCACATGGTGACTCACACCGGCGTCCGCGCCTTTCAGTGCTCCATCTGCTGCAAGCGCTTCACCCAGAAGAGCTCGCTAAACGTTCACATGCGCACTCACCGGCCCGAGCGCTTCCAATGCTGCTTCTGCAACAAGTACTTTTCCCACCGCACGCTGCTGGAGAGACACATCGCCACGCACACCGCGTAATGGCGCACATCGCCGTGGACGGAAGGACTGGAAGACACAAGCCTTCCTACGGCGCTGTCTTCTCATCGGCCTCTCGATGTATCTGTTTATCGCATGGTATCCCACAGCCTGGCCTTATCCCGGCCGCCATTCACGTGGTGTCACGCAGCGGCCATAGATAATGGTGCTACGGGTGACCCCCGGAGGTCATCCACATTCCACGGTCCCGGGATGTGGAGGGTGTCCAGGAAATGAGTTCCCTGGTGGAACATCCCTGTCATAGGGGACCCGGATTCTGACCGTACAATTCCCTTCCCCTAGAATGCAGACTTTATACGTCACGGACCACGCTCCCCCATACGCACTATGCACCGTATGCTGCACGTGCGTGGACTGGAGGTCACGGATCGCTTTGTGTTTTATAGATTGTGTGTGTGTGTGACAGGGCCGTGTCCCCTCGCTGCGTGGAAATCATATTTAACCACCTTCTATGTCTGTATTTATAAACGTGTGTGGCCTGCCGCCATTACGTGTTCTATACTCGTGTCGCGCTAGAATCCTGTAACCCGCTATTAATGATGTTGCTTTTCAGTGTATTTATAACCGAGGAAGAAGTTGGTTTTCTATAAACACCTATGTTATTTTTTATTTAATTGTGAACACGAGAATCTAATAGCTTTTTTATTTACCTAAGACGTCAGAATAATAACGTGTGGACGATTGGCAATGCGGAATATTTGCACTATTCTTCTGCTGTATGTTACAATTCTTTCTCCTGTGTCAGCGGATCTAATATTACAGCGATCGAGATCCGGTCTGAGGTGTAAACGTTCACACGGGGACCCCTCGTTCCTGAGATTGCAGTGTCCTCTAGTATTACCTTGTGTACAGTGAGGGAGTCGTAGTCTACACTTGTGTGTTCTATTGTCCGCATAATCACTAATTTTCTGTATTTATGGCTTCTCTTTATATCTTCCTGCATGACTCACGTTTATAATCTCCAAATAACGCACATAGAAATATTATCTCCTGTAAGTATATAAATGTTCACCAGTCCTCGTTTATAATCGGCATCTTCCGAGTTTTAATGTCATCTTTTTATTTCAGATCAGAATATGTTCAATGTCCAAAACGTTCAATGTCCTAAACTTTACAATATTTATGTTCTTTATTATGCGATGGGTAAGGGCAGCAGCGGGAGGAGAGAGGGTAACTGTGTATTAATAGAGAGCGTCAGCATAGCTCAGAGGAAGAGATGAAGGAATGTCCAATAGAATAGAATGGTGACCAGGCTAAGTCGGACTAGGGCAGTGATGGCTAACCTGTGACACTCCAGGTGTTGTGAAACTACAATTCCCATCCTGCTTTGTCAGGTATCTGCTATGCTTTTGCAGTTAAGGCATGCTGGGACATGTAGTTTCACAGCATCTGGAGTGTCACAGGTTAGCCATCACTGCTCTAGGTAAGGTGAGTACCTTCAATATTAACCTCACGCAAAGAGCAAGTGAAGCGTGCGAATTCTCATCTGTCATCGGCAGCGATGTGAGTGACGCTGTGTAATGCAGCGTTTCTCCACGTCTTAGATAGAAGGGGTAGTGGATAAGTGGAATAACCTCCCATCTTAGGTAGTAGATGCTAGCAGTACAACAGTGTGAACATGCTTGGGATAAATATAAGGATATCCTAAATCTCAAACTAAATTGAGGGTAAAATAGTCTTTGGTGAAGAAAGTGGTCAGTCTGGGCTGCCGAGCGCCTCTTACCTGCAGGCCTGGGCTTAATGAGCCTCCAGCTTTGCACTAAGCTCCCCGTACAGTGTTACCCGGCAGGTGAATGGGGACAATGATTCCTCATACAAAGGGCTTCCTTGTGATGAATATATTGATTTGCTATAAGTTACTGTCTGCAAACCGTTATAGCCGATGCCAATAAACTCGTGCTCCTGAGAGAAGAGGTCCCGATATTCCCGATGGTACAGCGTCTCACCATGGCGATAGTTCTCTGCGCTGTTATAAGTGCTGCAGAGCGCGGGTCCCGTCTTATAGGCGTACGTGGTGTTTTCTGGGCCAGCGTCGCTATGTGATGTCACTTTTTGCGATGTTGTGATGTCATCGCGCAGAGGAGGGCGTGGTGATGTGTGTGATATGTTATGACCGTGTAGGGGGTCTGTAGATCATTGTGACATTGTGCGATGCAGGGGCTAGGATTAGCAAGGCTTATGTCGTGTTATCGTGTGGGGAATGTGTATGCTCCGCGCTGATTGGCAACACGACTGTTCTGTTTATTAATTGCATTCATTGATAAACCCCCCGGGGGTGCGTGCTGGGCCTCTCACATGCCTTATGTCCCCCTTTGTATAATGGAGTTGTATCAGGCCTCAGCCAACCTGTGTCTCATCACTTACTAAAGGACTACAAGTACCAGCGTCTCGGCCTTTCAGAATATAGCAAAAGCCCAGCCTTATCCCTTTGCCTCACACAGCAGCATGGCAGCCGAGGAGTGTGCCAATGGGCAATGTGTACTCTGCGACAGTGACACCTACAGGCACAGAGGAGGTACTGTCTCTGATAAGGTGCAGAGAAACACCTTGTTTATTGCCCTGTACACGTCTTCCTGCTGTGTTCCTGTATGGCTATTAGCTTTCTCACTTGCTGCCTCTTCTGGCTATTCATTGGCTGCTCCGGCCCTGTTTTGCAGAGCAGGATGACGTGTACAGCACAATATGTCATTAAACCGTTGTTACATGTTATAGGGCACTATAGATGATTGAACCACGAGGCATTGTTTATTCTGCTTTTTTGTTTTTAATGTTCACACAACACAGATTGTTATTCACCGTGTAATAAAATCATTTTACTAGATAATGGCGTGTGCGTCCATTCATTCACCCCTGAGGAGGAGCTGATAGAGACCGGACGGCAGACCTGTCCCGTGTGGACCTTGCTATGGGTCATGTTAGTGCAGAAGAGAAACGGAGGTAGCTGAAATATTAATCACCCCCTGACGCTCTGTGTAACCTACAGGAACCCAGTTATAATGATCAGCAGGTGTTTCTATTGCCCTCATATTACATAGCACTTTACAGTGTTAAACAGGGCTCGGCTCACAGGCTCACACTCTATAGGACCTTGGGGTGGACGATGCACTTTCAGTAGTTGTAGATGTTCCGGATCATTCTTTCCTGGGAACATTAGGTCTGAGATTCTATCAGCAGTCCAGGATTCCAGAGTCTTGTCCTGTACGTTACCATAATGTTTTATTTCCAGTCTCTCTAATAGAAATATTCATTTGTTTCAGATTTTAGTCTGTTAATTAGTTGGGCTTTGTAATGTTATCACCGGAGACGTTGGTAAATCCCGGGGGCGCCTTAACGATGTAACTGCTACACACACAGAAATAGTTTGTTGTGAACATAAAATCTTTGCATTGCTGTAATGAGTCCCCTGCGAGGGAGATAACGAGCCCCTAGAACGCGGGAGAACGTTACATAGCACAATATCTCGTCATTATCTTCCGCCGTTTATTAGTTTATAGGTTTCATCAGTTAGAAATGGGAAGAACTACGTCCGTCTCCCATAGACGGACGTAGTTCAATAAACAGTAGCTAGTGCGCATGCGTAGTAGCTATTGTACGTAATCTGCGTATCTTTTAGATTAGCTTATATGCAATCTATGTATCGAAACAATACGCAGATTACGTACAATAGCTACTATGCATGCACACTAGCTACTGTTTATTGAACTACGTCCGTCTATGGAAGACTGACGTAGTTCTGGATCCAGCCCAATATCACTCCTCAGAAAATAGAGGTCGCAAAGAGCAAAAGAATTAGGAAAATTCTCTTTCTAACTATATAAAACTACATTCAGTATTTCACCCAACAATCTAACAGCTGATCAGTGATAATTATCCCTAATATTACAGATATTGCAATACAAAGCCGTCATCAGGCATTAGTTGGACATGTCACACACATCTTATGGAACGTTATAACTAGGTCATTATTAGATAAAGGTGGAGCTGGAGACATGGATTATCTAGATGTTAGTGAGGTTCCTGACACTGTCACATCACATAAGCTGGAAACTTTGGGATTGGACTTAAAGCTAGTTACATGGATCTTGGTTACAGGATAGACAGCAGAGGGTTGTAGTAAATGGAATCTCTTCTGGGGATGGTAAGGTAACCAGTGGAGTACCCCAGGGTTCTGTCATTGGACCAATGCTATTTAATATCTTTATAGGTGATATTGCCTGTGGTATTGAGGGGAAAATATGCTTTTTTGCAGATGACACAAAGATATGTAACAGGGTAGATATGCCAGGAGGGGTACACAAAATGATTGATGATCTAGTGTTACGTAGGTAAAGCAAAACACAGTAGATGCCAATCTGTCATTTTGCTTACAGTGTGGGTCACAATATTTACTGAACTTTATTATTTAACATTTAAATATTAATTTGAACAAAGACCAATAATCAATTTACTTTAATAATAGGATCTGATTCAGAGATGGAAAGTAAGAGAGGAAAGTTACTCCTGGTTAAAACTATGTTGATTGCAGGGGGAGTGAAGGTAATTGTATTCTTTGCATGCAGGGATATATCTTTGAATTGCTTACAATACACAGATACTGACCAGTTTTACTGTCATACTATTATTTAGACTTGGGATAGGAAACATCACCTCTCAACTCTAATACTGTTTCCAACAGATGAAATCAACATGGTTTAGCCCAGGAACAACTTTCCTCTCTTATTTCCAATCTCTGAATCAGGTCCACAAATTTTATATTACTATATCAGTACAGTTTTTTCCACTCTATTGATTATTCTGTTTAAGGGATTATCAGCCTCCTCTTTTTACACAGCTGTAAATGGTAATATAGTAAGGGTTAATGTGCGGGTGTGATTTCTTCATCCTGTAATTCCACTTGTACTTTAGTGTCATACTGCCACCTGCTGAGTATATGTAGAAACACAGAATGTGACGATTTGGTTCATCCAGCCCATGTCATTTTTAGATGTTGAATATCCTTCTGTTTATCTGTTTTATGTGCGCATAGAACACAAAAAAAAAACAAGCGTTTTCCAATCAGAACATTTTGCGGTCTGGATCTAGATCCAATTTTCATCACTCCTTTTTCTTTTATGCGTTCGTCTATTTTACAATAACATTTTTGATCAATATTCACAGAGCAATAGAACAATATCCCAATGATAAATATTAAAATATGAATATTTATTTTTGTATTTGGGCGGTTTGAACACTGTGGACTGGATCCTGATATAAGTACGATCAGCCTTATAAGTCCAATTGTACGGAATGGACTTACGAGCGAGTCCATCACTGCACGGAATGCAGCACTGATCATGCTGTGTTCCGATGCGTAACAGGTCTGCGTGGTACAAACAGACAGTTTTTATTAATTCTGGATCTGGTCCTCTGCTCCTTTTTCCACATTCCACATGCGTTACCAATATGGTGAAATCTATAAAAGGGCGTTCATCGCAGTCACAGTAACGAATCCCAGAAAGGCAGAATATATTCTCGTGTCGGCTCTGTTGCAAACGACATTGAGCTTCACGTTGATGTTACCGATCTGATACTCTCGACTTCCGAAGTCACAATAACTTTTTGTGGCACATCCTCGGAAAGCAGCTATCACGGCTATAGATCCATCTGAGGGATAAAGAGTTAAGTGAGAAAGTGCGTTTGTCAATCTTATTAGGAGTACACTAGATCCAGACTTAGGTTTTTTGTTTGAGGGAAACAATAAACTCATGAAGCCAGGTATACTAATCTGTGGGAAAGGAAAAGTAGAGATATTGCCCATAACAACCAATCAGATTCTAGATCTCACTTTTCTATTACATACTAGAAAATGTCAGCTTTAATCTGATTGGAATTATTTTTCCATTCCCTCAGTTTATTAAATCTGGTCCCTGAACTATACTATTGGGGGGATTATCTAGGTAGACTGGAGGAATGGTCAAGAATGTGATAATGTGATAACTACAGAATGTAGTTGGATGTCAAAAAATGCAAAATCATGCACTTGGCATGCAAAACCCCAAAATCTCAATATTTCATTAATGGCCTCCTCAGCAGTCAGAAACTGCTCAGAAGGAAAGTGATCTAGGAGTCATTATTTCATGTGAATTAAAGGTAGCCAATCAATGTAACAAAGCAATGAGAAAGGCAAGTCAGATGCTTGGTTGCATAGGGAGAGGAATTAGTAGCAGAGAGAGAGAAGTAGTGATGCCCCTTTATAAATCATTGGTACGCCCTCACCTAGAATACTGTGTTTAGTTCTGGAGCCATATCTCCAGAAAGACATAAATACATTAGAGAGACTGTGCAAAGAAAAGAAGAGCAAATGCACCATGGCCTGTGTCACCCCCATACCAAGAAAGGCTAGAGGAACTAAACATGTATAGCCTGGAGCATAGAAGAGCTACTACAATGGTACATAAATAAATATGAGGGTATCCTAAATCTCAAACTAAATTAAGGGAAATAGAGTCTGCGGTCAGTATGGTTTTAAATAAACATCTGGTCATATTGGATGGGCCGTGTGGCTCTTTTCTGCCGTCACTTTCTATGTTTCTGTCAGAGAGTGAAAACTACGACTGATGCGCCCAACCTCAAAATGTCCAATCCCTCTTTGGTGGGGGAAGTCTGGGTATCGCGGGTGCACGTGGGAACGCTCTTACTGTGCATTAACATACTAAACCACACACACTTGTAGCCAATAGAATAAGAAAAAATGGACCTCTGGATTGCACATACTCCATATTGATCGCTGCGCATCTTGCAAATGAGAGCGCTTTCCATACTTGCATTTTATAAAGGCTCGTTTTACGGTAATGTGGATCTGGTCTGTAATGATTCTACGTTATATAACTATTGTATATATTGTAGGTTTCAATGTACAACAATGTACATATGGGGGAAGTAACATGATGTTCAGGGCTATTGCAGACAATTTGGGCTCTGATGGGAATGAAATTTTCATCTATAAGTCATGAAATAGAAGCGTCTGAAGCGCCTCTGCAGGGCTCCTTTCACTTCTTTGTTCCTCAGACAGTAGATAATTGGGTTTACCAGCGGGGTCAAGGCACTGTACAGGAGAGAGGCCATGCGTTCCACTCCCAGGGAGTAACTGGAGGGCCCAACATAGTTAAAGTTTCCCGTCCCATAGAAAATGGTGACGACGATGAGGTGGGAGGAGCAGGTTGAAAACGCCTTCCATCGACCTTCCGAAGACTTGATTTTCATGATCATGGAGATAATGTGAATGTAAGATATGACAATATATAGAAAGGGAGTGAAACCGAGGAATATATTGACCACATACAGCAATATTCTGCTGGTTATGGTGGGGTTACAAGCTGCGTGGATTAGCGGAGTAACGTCACAATAGAAATGATTAATGTTCTGCTCCGAATGACAGAACGACAGGTTTGATGTCATGACCGTGTGGAGAATGGAGTTTAAGAAGCCACTTAGCCAAGATATGGTAGCCAGGCTACTGCACATCTTGTAGTTCATGACCACTGGATAATGCAGCGGGTTACAGATAGCAATGAATCGGTCATAAGCCATGACAGCCAACAGAATACACTCAGCTCCCCCGAGCGACACAAACAGGTACAACTGTGCAATGCATTTGCCGAAAGAGATCTTCTTGTTGCCTGTTACGCAGTTAATCAACATGACGGGAAGCGTGACGGAGGAATAACAGATGTGAGGTCTAACGAGATTACTGAGAAAGAAGTACATGGGGCTGTGCAGACTCGTCTCCACTCTGATGATGGTAAAGATGCAAACATTACCGACCAGGATACTGCAATAAATAAACAAAAACAAAACGCCAATAAATGCCCATTGATCGGAGAAAGTCAGCAACAGGAAGTTCTTCAGAGTCGTCTGGTTTTCTTGTTTTTGGATATCAATAAATGGCATCTAAAATAAGGATAAATAAAAACACTAAAAGTAATCACGTCATGGACAGAAATGATAACAAACGTTTCTCTGCGACTTTCCTACTCTATACAATTCCAACATATATGCCTCTCCAACCTCCATTATTACTGCAATTATACTGACAGTCATGTTGTCTAACTTTCATTCACCCTCAAACATATCTTCCTTTATCTCATATCTCAGGTCTCCCTCTCTCTAATTACCTGCTCCCATTGCCGGTTACAGGACTTCTCCTGTGCTGCACCCACATACCGTACATATCTTCCCTAGTCTCATATATCTCCCAGCTCTCTCCCTTTGCTTTGTACAGGATCTGTGACTCTCCCACACTCATTGCCTGACCCCATTGCGGGTTACAGGACTTCTCCCGCGCTGCACCCACATACATATCTTCCCTTGTCTAATATATCACCCAACTCTCTCCCTTTGCATTGTACAGTATCTGACTCTTCCCCAATCATTCCCTGATCCTATTTCCGGTTACAGGACTTCTCTGTGGAATGACCTTCCACCCCTAGTAAGACTTGTAGATTTCCAAGCCTTTATGCACTCCCTCACACCTCACCTCCTCTGACAAGTTACCAAATCCCCCTTCCTTTCTTTTACCCTTCTTTTATCCTATTACCTCCAATATCTCTTCCCATTACATGGTTTACTAAAACCTTTCATGTTTCTTTTTCCATATCATATTTCCATAGTTGTAATATCCCTGTGTAACCAGATCATACAGACACATTTATGTGTAACCTGTGATATGTAGCATATATCAAACCTACTGTCCTATAGAGTGTAAGCCTGTGAGTCAAACCCTCTTACCCCCAGTGTGTCTGCTGATGCACTCATGTACCTCCTGTCCTAAAGTGTTTATGTTATTATCCAGACTTGTTTCATGTTGTAAATACTAATGTTTACATTCATGTATTATATCATACATTCATTCATACTGCTTGGGCCGGATTGACTAAAGTCCAGTTTGTGAAACTCGCCGGAGATTGCTTGTATTTACCGGTGAGTTTAAACTTGCTGTATTTATTAATAAAAACTCACCAGAGATTATAGATTTTCAAACTCGCCAAAGTTCAACTCGCTCTGGGGATTTTTTACATTCAGGTACATACAGACACCTTTACTAAGGGGCGAGTGTAAAACTCACTGGAGTTTGGGCCAAAACTCGCCAGAGAAATAGAGGTGGCTGTGAGAGGAGAATGTGATGACATCACCGGCAATTGCTCAGCAAGTAATTACTATAACAATGACCTCACAGGGGCGAGCAGCTGTTGGTTATTGAAATAAATACTATAACGTGGGCTATAGCGCTGATTGTGTGTATAATTATAAAAATGTACAGAACTCAATTAATAAGTGATAAATGACACAACACAGTTAAAACAGAAATACATAGCGGCATATCATGGAGTAAAAAATATGGAGTCATATTATAACACTACAAAGTGTTAAAAGGGACTTACAATTAAGTTTTGGATCACTGACAAGTTTAATGTAAACACTGATGAGTATAATGTAAACACTGATGAGTATAATGTAAACACTGGTCAGTTTAATGTAAACACCGACCAGTATAGTGTAAACACTGATGAGTATAATGTAAACACTGGTCAGTTTAATGTAAACACCGACGAGTATAATGGAAAACATTTTCAGAACTATGACACTATTTTAATACAAATCGCTGCCGATCTCTGGAGAGTTTAACACAAACTCGCCATGATTATAATCGACACACATCGTTGTAGTTTCAAACTCACTAATGTCACTCGCCCCTTAGTAAAATAAAAACCTCGATATTTAACTGGCGAGTTAACTCACCCCTTTAGTAAATCTGGCCCTTCATCTGCTGTCTGAAAGCTAAGTCTCTCTTATCAGTCCATCTCTCCATAAATAATACATGTAAAGTACCTGTATCCTGAGCAGTATATTAGACCCTGGATTAACCCAATCCAACCCATGCCCGGCTATAACAGTGTCCCTTCTACTATATATTATAACATTCATCTATTTATTACCTTAAGTCAAACAGCCAAAAGTTAAATGTTGCGATTGCGATTAACACCTAAAAGAAATTAAAATCACAGAATATTCCTATTAATTATTATCCACATATTTTATTTCTCCATTTTATACATTTAAATAGTAAAATGAAATTTAATTGAATTGTTTGGTAGAAGACATAAATGTAAATTTCTATTTTCCAAAGCATAGTGACAGCAGCATATTAATAATGTGACAAGATAACAGCAAATAAACAATCTCCAAATCAGAGGTCAAAGTGGTCAAAGTCACCGTGTCCGAACATAGAGGTGGATATATAGGAATATAGAGGTGGG
>WWET01010105.1:0-22022 GCA_011038615.1 Limnodynastes dumerilii
CCTTATATCCAGCATCCATTATCTGCCCCTTATGTCCAGCCTCCATTGTCTGCCCTTATATCCAGTCACTATTGTCTGCCCCTTATGTCCAGCCTCCATTTTCTACCCCTTATATCCAGCCTCCATTGTCTGCCCCTTTAAATGTCTAGCATCTATTGTTTGCCCCTTTAAATTTCAAGCCTTCACGTCTGCCCCTTATGTCCAGCCTATATTGTCTGCCCCTTATGTCCATCCTCCATTGTCTGCCCTTATATCCTACCTCCATTGTCTGCCCTTATATCCAGCCACCATCTTCTGCCCCTTTAAATGTCCAGCCTCCATTGTCTGCCCCTTATGTCCAGCCTCCATTGTCTGCCCCTTATGTTCAGCCTCCATTATCTGCCCCTTATGTCCAGCCTCCATTGTCTGCCCTTATATCCAGCCACCATTTTCTGCCCCTTTAATTGTCCAGCCTCCATTGTCTGCCCCTTATGTCCAGCCATCATTGTCTGCCCTTATATCCAGCCTCCATTGTCTGCCCTTATATCCATCCTCCATTTTCTGCCTCTTATGTTCAGCATCCATTTTCTGCCCCTTATGCCCAGCCTCCATTGTCTACCCCTTTAAATGTCGAGCCTCCATTGTCTGCCCCTTTAAATGTCCAGCCTCAATGTCTGCCCCTTATGCCCAGTCTCCATTGTCTGTCCTTATATACAGCCTCCATTGTCAGCCTCTGTTATTTAGCTTTGACGTCTTTTCCCTTCCTCTGCGGCGCTCCCTCTCTCTGCTGCTGCCTCTCTCAGTCTGCCGGCGGTCACTTGGTGCGGTAGTGGTAATACAGGGTTCCTAAGGGAGCCCTGTAGGACCAAATCTGTTTGTAGAATGGCAGTGACCGCATAGGTTCGGTCACTACCATTCACAGTAACAGGTTTGGTCCTACAGGGCTCCCAGGGCCCTGTATTACCTGTACTGTGCAGTGTAAAGCCCTGCCGCATATACAGCAGCACAGGCTTTACAAAAAATACAACTTTGTCCCAAGAGTCTGATCTCTTGGGACAAGTTGTGAAGCAGTAATCAGGATACTTGGGAGGAGCAATCAACTGGTCACCCGGCCGCGGTCGACCAGTCGATCGCGATCGACTGTTTGGTCACCCCTGGGCTATGTATTTCACGCAGAGAGTGTACATACTGTAGGACTTTACATATTAAATCACAAGAATGGAAGTCATCTAGAGGCACATTCCATGGTACAATGACTTCAGATGTAAAATCCAAGAATATGGCTATGAATATTTTATGAATATAGATATTCCTCTTTCATATGTTAGCAGATATAAATGGTAAGCAGCATAGTATTAGAACACTTGATGAGAAAATAACGCTCCTAGTAGCCTTAAGTTAAGCCTGCGATCCAGCAGGGGATTCCAGTAAAGTGCTTCTTCATTAGATTATTTCATGCTATTGACAACACCTTCCCCTAGACTTCTCAATATGTAAAAATTAGGGGATTCATACATTCTGAGAAAAGAACAGAAACACTTAGTAGGTAAACTCTATTCTTATACCCTGGTAATAACCAAGTGGACTAAAAAGACAACATGTAAGTTTTTTTTCCATTCACTGCAAACACCAGCATGATATGAAATGAATTATGAATGAGAAGGGTCCATTTCATAGCCAATGTGTCAATGAATGTTGATATTTGTGAAACCAACTAAACCCGTGGGGGGAGGGGGCAGTTGCCTTCCCCCATTATTTTATTGGGTTGGCAAAGACCATGTTTTGTCCCTCCCCCCATGAACTTCTACACAAAAGCAAATGGTGATGAATGAAATGAGAACTAGGATAAAATGATAATGGCTTTATTTGAACTCACCAACTGTTGTCATTTGTGTTTAACTTCATTGTTTTCGTACATTTTCTTCTGAAGCCCTGCCCATTTTTATATTACAGTTTGCTGTAAGCATAAGCAGACACAGGAGACCAGGAAGCGGAACATTAAAAATGTGTAAATACATTTTTATAGTAAAATAAATAATGAAACTAGGGTTGGCCAACCCCAGAAACACTGACAAAAATGAACATTAGATTGGGAGTCTTTGTATATCTACATATACTGTTACAACTGTCATAAATTGAGATATAGTAGTTCTTGGCCTTTTTCGTTCCTATGCTCCCGCCACATTATAAGTAGTACTTATTGTAATTACAGTACTTCAGTGCACATATGTCTCTAATTCATGGTTATTACGATAATGGTGTATTTGTGCACATATTCATCATTTTGTTACATAGATTGCGTATATGTGGTCTTTAAGACCGCATATACGCAATCTACGTAACATAACGATATGTAGATTACGTAAAATAGTTTCTACGCATGCGCAGTAGCTATTATCGGTAATTTACGGACGTATGTGCAATACTTCCGGGGCAGTGAATCCGGCCCATAGTTCTTAGCTGCTGTGTGCCTGTAAACTACGTGTCATAATGGCTTCCAATCCAGCACTGTTGTGTGCTCTTCTGGATTGCATGCACCAGGCCAACTTTTACAAATGCATGTACGGCACACATTGTGCCTCAGTAGAGCTTATTACTATAATGATGTATCAGTACACATATAAGTCCCTCAGTAAAGCTTATTACTATAATGATGTATCAGTGCACATATAAGTCCCTCAGTAAAGCTTATTACTATAATGGTGTATCAGTGCACATATAAGTCCCTCAGCAGAGCTTATTATTATAATGGTGTATCCGTGCACATATAAGTCCCTCAGCAGAGCTTATTACTATAATGGTGTATCAGTGCACATACTCTTCTTGCATGCACGTAACTTAGTTGACTTACGTGTTAAAATCCCTACCTTAACTTTTCCTTGCATATTTTTGGTAGTTCATATAACCTTGTCGTATGTAAGTGCCTAAACCAGCCCATACTGTACAATTTAATTGCTTCCCTCCTCCCACAATGCATATAATCAGCTTGCGTAGGGAAGTCACGCCCTATTGTACCGAGTTATGTACAAGTTACATATGGTCAGAGTTATGAAGCGTCATATCTGCTACGTGCATGCGCAGTGCGTTCCCATAGCCAGATTTACGCATGCCGCGTGTGTAAATTGGCTGTCGTTATTAAGTCTGGACTAGGTCCAATGCTTTCAATTTATGTATAATAACTGCGTACAAGCTCAAAGACTTATGTAGACGTTATGGTGTAATCGGAGTAATTTTTTATCTGAAACATATATCTGGCAAGTTTTCTAGGAACAGATAGAGATGGCAGTAAGTCTCGTCGCTGTATTACAGAGCTGTGCAGCCTGTCTGCTTTCTCATGTTTCAAAGTAATGTCTCAGGCCAATTTCAGTTAATGAATGGAAGATGTTAAATACTTCAGTGAATATATATAACTATGTGTCCCACGCTTGTGTAACTGCAGTATGTCATAGTTTCAATTCAAAGCATTTTGTTCATATAATCTTACTTCAAGCAACTGCCTGTAAATAAGATTATTATTCCAACTTATCCCACATCCCTTCCTCATCCATCAACTATTACTTAAGTTAGTCTATAGGCATAAAAGTGTGTCATATTTTAGATATAACTCGACAACTGTACAGACCCGTGTAATCAGTGTTACATCTGGACTACTATGTCTTGTTCTGCCCATGGGGGCAGACCTGTGTATGTGTTATTGTGGACATTCATATTACCTGCCACTAGTGGCTGCTAGTGTGTTGCTTGTCTGGACTCCTCATTAGGCTCTCATTATCCCTCAACTGTGGTCTGGGCTTATATGCCCCTTGATCCGGTGCACAGGTATGGGTCATAGCTTACAGCTTGCTTCATGCTACTGAACGTCTTTGCGTCCTGTTCGTGCCTGCTGTCTGTTTGTGTCCTGATCGTGTATCTGTATCCTGCAAACTTGGTAACCTGAACTGTCTGCCTATCATCATTGCACCTCTAAACCCAGCAATACCTTTATCTGGTCTACTGCAATCCTGCAAATCTGAAGTGTCTCTCTATCTTCGTTGCACCACTGATCCCAGAAATACCTGTTTATTTGTTTACTGCAACTCAAGGCACTACCTCAATACAGTTTACCTCGCCGGACATTTGTTTTTTAGCCATCTGTTTATATCCTAGACTCTGTTATCTGTATCTTCGATAAATCACTTAACCTTTATTTGGGCTTCCGTGTGCCTTGTATCAGGCAGCAGGTATTTCGTAACAATCAGGGTGTAGAAAATGAATGTGCACAGGGACCTCTAACCCACAAAAACCTATTAAAGAAGTGTTTAGAGAATCAGAGTAATCTGTGGGAGCAGGAGATGGGGCTGCTATGTTGCCTGAAGGAGAGGGACCCCTTGGCAGCTGCCTACCATGCCCCCATGGGAGATGGGAGTTTTCAGTGGCTGGCTTTTTAAGAAAGCACTGGACAATCAGTTTATGCTGATGGTGATGTATTTATAAACAAAGATCAGCACGCATGCATAGAAGGTCATTTCGTTAATCTACGCACCTAAGAAGCCGAAGCTTCTTAGGTGTGAATATGGCCCTTAATTTCCACAAGCAATTATGTGCAATTCTGGATTAGACCCTATGTAAGGAGAAAACCTGTTGTAATCAATATATTATTTAACAGGTGAAGTGATGTTTCCTAGCTTAAGTATAAATAACAGTGTGCAATAAAGTATTCTCCTAGCATGCATAGAATAAAATGAATGGCACTGCTCTGCAATAAAATAAATGTTTGCTGTGTAAATGTGCTTAAGCTGAGTATGTGAACTTATACAAATTCACCAGTAGAGGGCACCAGAGGATCATCATGTTTAAAATAAAAAGTATACCTCTATTTTCTAGTGAAAAATAGATATTTTACAGTACCAATGAACTAAAAAACAAATACTTACAGTGTGACATTGAAATAATTACATTGGATAAAGAAGTTGCGGTTGCTAAGGGCCCGAGATGTGAGTGGGACCAGAATTTGTTCCTAGGAGCACTATTTACATATAAAGAGCCTGTTTCACAATTAAGAGAGTGTTAGGTACGGACAGATCCGCACCTAACTCACCCGTCATGCCCCTCGACCCAACCCCCGTTTTTAGGAAACTTATGACACTTAAGAGTGCCATAGGGCTTCCTTAAGTAACCATGTGTATTGTCCTTCATAAGAAGAAAAATACGCACAGAGAAAGCCTCCACTCGCCCTCCCCGGCGAATCCAAATCCTTCCCCCTTCCTCTTATTCATGGTTTAAATATGTTGCCAAGGGCAGCAGGGATCATGGGTTCATGCCCGTTGTAGTCATATACAAGGTGCAAATAATCAAGACGGAAGAAATATTGACACAAATTTCCCTATTGAAGATATCCCAACATGAAAAAAATACAGACAACAAAAATTACTGACAAAAAATAAATTCCCTACATATAAAATACCGACAGCTAATATACCCCACATGTTAATAATACTGGCACTGAACAAATCCCGAAAAATATAATCCCGACTTGAAATAATAGCAATTTTTATAGTCACCTTTTTTATGTCGTTTTCCGACAGCCAGACAGGTTAGTTGGGTAGTTTTAGGGTTAGGCTGCGGGGAGGGAACAGAGCTTAGAAGGGGAGATTTAGGGTTATACTGTGGGGAGGGGATGGATCACAGAAGGGGAGACCTATGGTTAGGCTGCGGGGAGGGAATGGATCGCAGAAAGGGAGACTTAGGGTTAGGCTGCGGGCAGAGGATTGATCACAGAAGGGGAGACTTAGGGTTAGGCTGCGGTGAGGGGATGGATCACAGAAGGGGAGACTTAAGGTTAGACTGCAGGGAAGGGAGGCTTAGAGATAGGGTAATGGAAGGGAAGGGTTATGGTAACAGGGGCAGATCCAGACCTACGGCTGCCCGTGATTTTTACGCTTGCAGTGAGCATAAAAGCTCCCAGATGTTATGCTACGAAACTCTGGGCGTACCAGCTTCGTAACAACGCTCAAAGGGGCATCCGCCATATGTAATCCGTAATTACGCTTCAAGAGCAGGGTGAAGTATTTAAATCGTACAGTGTGGGCATGCTAAGTGGTGTAACTACGAATGGAGCCTATGGACGCCCGCGGTTACGCTCACAAAAGTTAGGGTAGGGTTTGGGCGGCGTAAGACGGCATAAATACGGACAACCGAAGGGAGTTCCTAAGGGTGTGCTTTGTATGTACGTAGGGCTGGATCAGGCCCAGAATTACCATAAGGGTTGGAGATGGGGTAATAGAGAGCGGTGCATAACTGTCAAAAAAAGG
The DNA here is from genome assembly GCA_011038615.1 of Limnodynastes dumerilii. Lineage (NCBI taxonomy): Eukaryota > Metazoa > Chordata > Amphibia > Anura > Limnodynastidae > Limnodynastes > Limnodynastes dumerilii. The sequence goes on from WWET01010105.1 coordinate 6,270, forward strand.
GACTATAACAATTGTCTTATTATAAGTTATAACTACTTAGAAAAGTGAGAATCAAAGTTGTCGAGAATTTTATTTGTCGTAATTTTTTCCATGTTGGTATTATTATTTCAAGTCGGGATTCTACTTGTTGAAATTTCTTCTGTGTCTGGATTTTTAGGTATCAGGATTTAAGTCTGGATTTCAGATGGGTCGGTCAATGACAAGTGGGGGGATTTTAGATGTCGGTATTTTTAACTTGTCAGGATTTTATGATTCAGGAAAACCCGTGTCAGTATTTCTTCCGTCAGGAGTTTTTGCACCGTGAATTTGTACTGGACCCATTCATATAGCAGCGCTTTTCATATTAATTAAGAATTCACTCTTATTTCTGTCTACAACTTGTAAGGGGGAGAACGTTTGCATATCTTGGATCCGATCACATCAGTGAAAATCTGCAAAATGGCTGTCACTATAGATATATATGTATTTAGTGTATATTCTATAATAACATTCCTGTTTTGGTGAAGTATAATATATGGATGTGTCTGATCAGTATGGATTCCAGTCTCTCCATACTTCTGACAGCTTTTGAGAGGGGGCGTGACTTGGTATGATAATGTACTGTATAGGTGTGCTAGTGGACTACTTACCTATCCAGACTTCTGACCGTCCACCATTTTACGGTTGCAAAATTTGGAAACCTAAGTTAGGGAATGAATCTTGGAGATCCATCCATGCAAGGGGTTGTGGTTAATGGTGTAATGCTTAGATGCATACATACAGCGGGTCTCTGATAGGGGATCCTTATGCATCCTGGGTTTGAACTTCCCAACACTAAAACTAAGATCTTTGGGCCGTATTCAGAAATCCCTTTTTGAGGGAAGTTGCGTGCGTATTTTTGTGATTGGATCAACTGCGCATGCGTAATAACTTTATTTGCGCACCTTACGTAGACTACGCACATAAGTACCTCATGGACGGACTTGTGAATCGCACTTGGGGACATATGCACATATCTCCGACGCATGGGAAAATTTAAATAAAAGTGGGTGGGGGAGGAATTTAAATGAACGCAGGGAGACGCGGTTATAAAGAATCGCACGGACGGAGGACATATACGCACGCAAGTACATCCGGATAGAACAGAGTGGTCTAGGCATTCGTCCAGGAGAGGGGAGTGTCAGGTTTGTTAGTGGGTGTTACCTTGCACCGTGCGTACGTATAATTGCGTACATAAAAAACGGTTCTCTGAATATGGCCCTTTAGCTCCAGTCGCTTGTTACTGTTATTTTGGTTTCCTTAAATCATTTCTTAGAACTGCTTCCAGCTCTTAATGAGTAACTATGTTTTACACTTTTGTGAGATGTCCCATTACATGTTAGTATATGGTTAAACCTGGTTTAAATATAAACCACAAGAAAATATAAAAGAGTATCTATTGTCTTACCCTGATTGCCCTCATATGTTAATAAGCACCAACTGTAATTTGAACCTCCAGAGTGTTTACACATAAGAGATTCCTTATGTTTACATAGGCTATAGAGCAGGGGTTCTCAACCCTTTTTTCAGGGAGTAACAGTTAGCCACTATGGAATCAGGTGAAGTATCACTATGCAGATCTACACATATTATATATTTTTTCTCTTTCCTTACATATTTTGCAGTGGTTTTTCTACATAATCTATTCAGCTCTCTAGGTACTTTTATTATTAAATATGACCTGTGCCATCTGGCATCACACCTGATTAAAATACAAGTACAGCTGCTACCTCCTGACAAGTTTGCCCAGTTGCCCTGAGTACCATCAGACAGTGGCCTGAGTAGCACCAGTTGTACTAGTACCACTGATTGAGAACCCCTGCCATAGAACATACTTGCCAACTTTTTATTGCTTCCTTCTGGGAGATCCAATTGGGCAGAAAAAACAGCCAATAGGATTTGTGTCATCAGGCCCCACCCCATTCTTTGCAACACTATGGGTCTACATTGATAGGCAGGGGACAGGATTGATGCAGTGATTTACATTAAATCACATCATTATAAGAGTATGATTTCTGGCATCGAGCCTTTTTGAGGCCAAATGTGAGAAATTTGCCTACTCTCCCAGGAGTGTGGGAGTGATGCCATAATTCTGGGAGTCTCCCAGATATTCCATAAGTGTTGGCTATATAGACACACATGAAATAGTTGTATTAGCGCCAGGCATGTAACTAGATCTGAGAACAGTATATTGATCAAAATAAAAGTTCTCATTGAGAACAGCTCGTTGCTAGTAGTGTCTTAGATTCCTGAAGGTCTCAATCTCAATGTATGGAGAGGATGAGTTTTCAGCCAAGCAGTGGAATTGGAGTGTCCAAAAGATCCTTCTAGCCTTCAACACACCGTGTGTGTCTTGTCTGCTGCCTCGCTCTTGCTGCCACTTCCCATCTATCCGGTCCGTTACCCAAGCCTCGATTTCGAAGGTTGATGCCATGGGTCAGGATGTGGGAAAAAGATGAAGGGAATAGAACGAGTATCCAATAGTGCAAGTCAATAAGTTTTATTATGAAAATATAGTAAAAGCAAATATACTCACAAAATTAATTGACATTCACAATGGAAATGTCATAAAGCATATATGTTAATGTACAATGTTGAAGCCAATGAGGATTTCACAGTGAACAGCAATGTCAAGTATACAATAAAAGTGACACAGTTGTGACCATCTCAACGTGTTTCGACTGATGTAGGTCTTTCTAAACATAAACAGAAAGAGAGAGTGGTGGAGGATTAATATGTCAAATTGTCAATTTTAGCCACTTTGGGCCTGATCCAGAACTACGCCTCAGAGCGAATTTACGCGTGGCAGAGACGTAAAATCGCTGTTTTGTACACACTGCGCATGCGCACCATAGAAAATACGCACATTAACGTAGTGTAATTGTGAACGTATGGGCCATTCATGTATGTGTCACTTAAATACTTATGTGTGGGCGTGCCAATTTTACGTTACTCCAAATTACGTGTGAAATACGTGAAGTAGGCGGGGGTTGTATTTAAAGTGTACAGTATGGGCGTGCTTAGCTGCGTAAATTCGTTCAGCCCATACGTACGTGTGCGTATGACTGCGGTTACGTTGGAAAAAGTTAAGGTAGGGTTTGGAAAGCGTATCTTGACAAAATACGTCCGTGCAAGGGGTGTGCCGAGGGGAGTGTAACGAATTTACGCGCACGAAAATACCCTCCGCAAATAAACGTACGGTAAACGTAGTTCTGGATCTACCCCCATTGATGCATACAAATAAAATATGAATTACATACCCCAAATAGACACAGTTAGTATATAAATAGCAATAAATATCAATAGATATCATTAAAAAATGGGTTAAGAAGAGGCACAATAAGCCCTGTGATCCCTCTGCCCTAGATCTGACCCCTTTATTAAAAGAATCACCAATCAATATCCTATAAAAATATTTAAAAAAGTCAGATTTAGATTAGACCATCCAGAATCTCCATAAAATTAGACTCCAGATGAGACTCTCACTTCCTTATTAACTACTACCACATTTTAATTAAACACCTGATTTAGTAAAAATCAGACCCCCCCAGATCAACTATGTCCTAGCAGTGGCGGAAGTTCTGCCCAGGTGCCCAGAGGCAAGATAGCCCCCCTCCCACGGGAAGTAATGATGTCACGCCATTACGCACACCGTCATGTAGGGAGGAGGGAGCGGAGAAGAGAGGTGAAGGCCTTTTTTCTCATAAGGTTGTCTCTTCTCCTACCTGGACACACACACAGATATAGTCTGGGTGCAAATTATAGGCACCTGTCAAGGCGAAGGTGCACATCGCTAACTAACAGATTTAGCTTTTTTTTTTTAAAGTGGATCACACTTCCTTTACTCTGATTGGTCAGACCCACCAGCTTTACTCTGGCACAAGCAAGGACTCTGGATACAAGACTGCCAAGCAGAAGTGCCCACCTCCGGTCTAGTGCCTGGAGCTCAGCGTGTTTTCTTTTGCAAGTGTGTCCTGTGTTTATAAGGAGATCTTTGTACGGTACACACTGGTAAGATATCTGGATGATATCAAAATGGTATTTTGATTGTGTGATTGGAAAGGTTATCTGCTGTAAAGACCCAGTGTGTAGCCTGTTTACCTGTTCTGTGCTAAAGCTCCTGCTGGCCACTTTCTTTTTCCTGTATTGTAACAAGTGGATGACTCCAACAATTCACCAATCAGATTGATGAATGAGGAGAACACCCACCGCTATTACTGATAAATTACCAGAACCATCTATAAATAGATATGCTGCTAGCCTGAAAACTGCATGACTAGCATTCTCCCCATCTGCTCTGCCTGTGTATAACCTGCAGTCATATCAATCAGAGAGAATCATCTCCCTACCTCCCTGCAACCAGTGAAGTAGTTTGGGTGCAGGTTGGGTGCAATGATGTCCCCTTTTCTCTAGGGCTTGTGTTCAACCACTGGCTATTGCATTGTATAGTTTATTTTTAACTGAAAAACAGTTTTTTTGTTTTAATTATAATTAACTAGTCAAAGGCCCGTCAAAATGGTGGGAAAATATATTCCCCATCATGTGTCTCCAGCCACCCAGATACCCTATTCATGTCATTTCATCTCACAGTATTCCCCATCATTTGTTCCAGCCCCCCAACATCCCCCATTATGTGTCTCCAGCCCACCAGTATCCTCATCATGTCGCTCCAACCCCCAAGTGTCCCCCATCATGTGTTCCAGCCCCCCAGCATCCCCATCATGTGTTCCAGCACCCCAGCATCCCCATAATGTGTCTCCAGTCCCCCTGTATCACCCATCATGTGTTCCAGCCCCCCAGCATCCTCCATCATATGTCTCCAGCCCCACAGTATCCTCATCTTGTCTCTCCAGCTCCTCAGTATTCCCATTATGTGTTCCAGCCCCCAATATTCCCCATCATGTCTCTCCAACCCTCCAGTATTCCCCTTCACGTCTTTCAAGCCCTCCCAATATCTCCATCATGTTTCTCCAGCGCCCCGGCATCCCTCATAATGTGTCTCCAGCCACCCAGTATTCCCGTGATGTCCCTGTTGCTAGGTAGCAGAGGAGAAACCCCCTGCCACCATCTCCACATTCTGTACCTTACCTCTGCAATCAGGAAGTTCCTGCCACATTTAATATGGTGGTGGCGGGTCCTTAGGAAGGACCCCACTGTTATCTTGAACGTGGCAGGAACTTACTAGATACAGGCAGATGGAGAGGGTGGAGGCGGGTCCCGATACAGGCAGCTTCCTGCTGCCACTAAAGGTAAGTAAAAGGGGACTCCAAGGAGGGAGTGTGTGGGGTTTTTTTTGTGTTTTTTTAATTTATTCTGCTCCTCACTGTTAGGCATGTGCAGTAGCGTCCCAATATGTGGACGCTTCTGCGCATGCGTATAACGGTGAGGAGCAGAATGGCTTTAATATATAGATGTATTCTGTTTTGCTTTCTAGAAATAGTTACAGTTTAGGAACACATTGAAGAAAATTATTTATTCAGAACACAATCCAAATTATTGAAATAGTAGACTCTGCTTTTTACACTCACTTTGATTTAGAAAAATATAGGAACAGCATGTGTTCTCATAAGCTTAATCAGTTTAAACTCTAAACTAGATTTTCTATTTGTCCTGTTGTCAACGCCAAGTAAATATAGACAACTATTAAGTCATATCTGAAAAAGAAGAACAAAACAAAACCCACAATAGATTTATCCATGACTTGTTCATTTATATTTAAATAAAAGACAGGTGCTTTGGCCTGCCAGCTGCACTATCTTTGCTCTTCTAGTGACAACGTCATCAGTAACATGGAACTTATCCAAAACATGTTGCTTTGTGTATAAAAATATATAGCAAATGGAGCATAGAGCATTAGTGAAATTTGTGGCATGCTTCAATAAAAATGGGACTTTTAGTAAAAAAAGGAAAGCAAAAGACATTTCCTGACTTTGCTCAGTTGCTTGTTTTATTTAAGACAGTAAAATCTTGTAACCTTTAAGGTAATACATAATACATTGGAAGGAACTAAATAATTTAATTAATTCGTAAAAAGCAAGTTTGTGGAAATAAGGTTGCAAATATGTGTCTCACCTGAGTGGATGCTTTAACTCTGTTTTACTGGTTCTGAAATGCAATTGTGAAGCTTTAATGCACATATCTGTCGTATGGGTTAAAACATAAATATGCAGTTCTGCACATGGGATTTATGTGACCTATATATATAAGGATAATTTGTGGCTCGCTGCATTGGGCTGAATAAATTTCACATTGTATTATAACCATTACATTTGTTTTTGTTTCATTTTTCTCCCAAAGAAAGTGTTATTTATGTTACAGGAAGCCACTCACTAAGCTGCAGAGTCTAACCGAGACAGGGGCTGGCTGGCAACTTTTAGCCTGGGGGGGCAAATACAAGCAAAAGGCCCCAAATCTGGCACTAAATCCCAATCCCCTCCCCCCATCACCACTACCACACACAGTATGACAAACAGGTATGTGCATACTATGTGGCAGAGTGATATATACACACTATGGGCCGTAATTCACACCTAAAAAGCTTTTGCTTCTTAGGTGCAGTTTTCTGATATGTGGAATCAGAAGCGCAGTCTGTGTTTTCTTGTTACTGTTATTAGTTTCACTTGGGAGTCTGACCCCTCTCCAACATGGCCGCTGCATACTGTTCAAATGCAGGAGTGTCTTAATACAGACCTCCTGAGTACACATATATCAAATGGATAGGGACTCACCTACAGGAGGTGCCTTGACGCTGGGCAGGTGAGCTTAACCCAATATAGCTATATTTTGAACTAAACCTGTTTTTTATTTATGTGCTGACACATAGTGTTATATAATGTTTGTTTGGAGCGCCGGACCTCTCTTTTGTTCCTTGTAGTTTCCTGAAATGACCTACTACGCATGTGTAATAGGTCATTTACACAATCTACGTACCAGTTAGGTATGTAGATTGCCTCCGTGCTAGTAGTTTAGTTAGAAAGAGGTGGCTTTAAGCCGCCTCAGGGAGTGATAAAGTAGAAGTGGGAGGGGGGAGGGATTTAGATTAGCCGGTGAGGGATTTAGATTAGCCAGGGAGAGTGGGGGGAGGCGGGGAGAGGCTCCCGTACTGGCATGCTGACCTTAACCCTCCCCTTTCATTACCCTAATCCTAACCAGAGGTGTAGCATGGATTAATGGCACCCAGAGTAAGCGAATGCTACAGCGCCTCCCAACCTCCTATTGTGTAGTGAGCCAGGGAGCTGGCTAAAAGAAAATCCTCTGTTACACATCTACCCTAATGACATACCTGCCTTCTTGCCCCCCCTTACATTTATATCTCCTTCCCTGTCCCCTTTACATTACACATCTCTCTTCCTACCACCCTTATCCTCCATTACACATTCCCCTTTCTATCTCCCTTACATTACACATCTATGGACATGGCACACTATATAAAGCAAATATGAGGTATATTATAGATCTGGGAATGACACATGCTATAAAATGTGGTTTATATTAGAGTTTGGAAATGGCACACTATATACAGTATGTAGTGTACCATCCCCAGACCCCTAATATACCCCACATATATTATATGTGTCATTCCAAGACCCATGATATTCCCCACTTGCACATTATACAGTGTGCCATTCCAGACTCCTAATATTATCCCATATGTGATACTAGCATATTTAGGATCTGGAGATGGCACTTGGCTGTGCTCTACAGCACCCCTTTGGTCTGCCATGCAAGGAGCACAAGCTCCACTGGCTCCACCCTTGCTAGTCCCCTGATCCTAACCCTCCCTTCCCCGGGGCCTAACCCTAAAAGTCTCCAGAGAGTGTTACTCACTTCTCTGGTGGAAACTTCTGATGCAACGGGTCTGGCGGCTTCCAAAAAATGAATGGGTAAGTATGCCGATCAGCATACTTACCCATTCTAAAATAAATGAAAATGGCTGCCTCTTCGAAATAGAGACGGCCATAAATTAGCTGTTGACTGTCTCTAAAAGAAACCATTCGCGGAGGCGACTTGCATCGGGTGTGAAGTCATTGGAGCTCTGGATTGGTAAACATGTACGGCAAGTTGCATATACACACAAAACAGTGTAGCATAATGAAGTTACAGGGCTGGATTCTGAATTAAGAAATACAGCTGAATACCAAGAATTTGCATAAAAATGCATTCAGTGCAGAATTCAGTCTCCACATGCATGGATGGTCTAGTTATTACGAGATACACATCGTACAGTTAGGGCTTGGCTAAGCCCTTACATGCGGTTCAGTATTCTGCACACACATTGATGTGTGTAGAATACTTAAGGTAGTGTCCGGAGATCTGGATTCCCCAGTGATCCAAAGGGAAGTGTTATATATGCTGTTATATATAATGGAAATAGTGGTTATTTTTAAATGAAATACAATTGAATAGTGTTTGGGGTTTTTTGCATTTTAAACCAAAACATAGCACAATGCATAAGCAGCATTTCCATACCTTTAGTGAAACTTTCAGAAAGTTAAGTTACTGCAATGGTTCCATCTAAACTGTCAAGTGTTGTGGTCAGCAACTTCCTAAACTCACGTCCTGTGGCTGGTGGTAATGTTTAGCCATAAACTGTGCATACATACATTAATGTTCGGGCCCACTTGCCCTTACTGTGCATTGATTATGTTTGTTCACACAGAGCAAACCTTTAATTGCAGACAGTCACAGTTGTTAGTTGTGTCCCAGTCTGGAGCTCTGTAATTGCGAGCACATTTGTTCTGGGCATCCTTTTATAATGCAAAGGTATGCAGTTATACGCTACACTGTCTGGTTTAAAATGAAGGCCTGTATTCAGAGTACCGGGCGTATTACATATAGGTCCGGTGTTTAGCGATTTTTACTACTGCGCATACATAGTCATTTTTTAACGTAATCTACGTATCTTTTTCTTACGTAGATTGCGTAAATGCGGTCTGAATTCAATTAGCTTCGCACCTGCGTATTTTTTTTTCTATTTTTATATGCGCCTCTTAGAGATGCCTATTACACACACAGGGAACATTTTCCCATCTATTGCGGGCCACCATGGTAATTGAATCAGGCCCAATATGTCTTGTGATTATGAGAAGACCTGGAAAACACACACTGTTACCTAAGGACCATTGTTGAGATAAAAGAATAACAGTGGCAAGATAATGCTAAGAAATCACTAATTTACAACTATTAAGTATTTCCTAACTCCTTTTAAATATATTATTATCGCTTATTTATATAGTGCCACAAGATGTCTGCAGAATTTTAAAAGGAACATTAGCCATTCACATCAGTTCCTGGACCTGATTCAGAGGTCCGCATGGTCGCAAGACGGAAGCGCAAAAAACGTTCTATTCAGAAACACGCACCTTTGAATTGGCCGTATTTAAAAAAATAAATAAATAAAAAAGCAGTCGGAGCTATAATTGCTCCGGCCACACGGCTTGGTGTTAAATTGGTTTGCTGAATGTAAACCAATTATGCCCGGGCGGGACGTTCATTATTTATTTAATATACTTCGGCGGCTGTGGGGTAGGCGGGGAAGGGGTTAATTTTTTACTAAAAGTTTTTTTTTTCTTTAAGACAAAAGACACTTTAGATGGTGCAAGTGTAAGGCTAATTAAACAGGCAGCGGACCGCGGTGGAAACTATATTTAAATGAGAAAAGCGACTCGGATGCGGACACAGTCGGATGCTGTGCGCACTCCTGATCTGGGCATGCGCAGTGGTGATTTTCTCTGCGCTTCCGTCTGAAAAATAGAAGGAAGCGCACCTCTGAATCAGGTCCCCTGTCTCTATTTGCTCTACATACTAAGGTCCATAACACATACATACACACATTAGGGTTAATTTAGTCAGCAGTCAATTAACCTACCAGAATATTTTTGTCATGTGGGAGAAAACCAGAGCACAATCACACAGGGAGAACATACAAACTCCACACAGATAAGCAGGGCACAATTTCTGATGGTGACCCTGCAGATAAGGCCTAGTCCAGGGATCGAACTTATGACCTCAGTACTTTGAGGCACACGTGCTACTCACTGAGCCACCATACATCGTATAGTGGGGAAGTGACTAAGGCTGGGTGCACACTGAAGTTTTTACTGACCATCCGAAATCTTGTCAGATCTGTTGAAATGATTCTTACCCCAACCTGCTTAACAATGTTACCAATACACACTGCATTTTAGTTTGCTGTGGATCATTTCACAAACTGTTCAAATAAGTTTTTATGGCAATGATATGGCCCTGTGCAGAAATTGAAGATTATTTGTCACTAGTAGTTTTCTACAGACAGTAGGACATTGGGGTAGATCAAGAACTACGTTTGCCATACGTTTATTCGCGTAGCGTATTTTCGTGTGCGTACCTTCTATACACTCCCCTAGAAACACCCCTTGAACGTACGTATTTTGTCAAGATACGCTTTCCAAACCCTACCTTAACTTTTGCCAACGTAACTGCAGTGAGCACGCCCATACTGTACACTTTAAATACAAACCCCCGCCTACTTAACGTATTTCAGACGTATTTTGGACTCACGTAAAATTGGCACGCCCACACGTAAGTATTTACGTGACACATACGTGAATGGTCCATACGTTCACAATTTCGGCACGTTAATGTGTGTATTTTCTATGGTGCGCATGCGCAGTACTTACCAAAAGGCGATTTTACGTCTCCGCCACGCGTAAATTCGCTCACAAGTGTTGTTCTGGATCTGGCCCATTGTTCCCAAAACATTAATATAACGATCAGATGCTGTTTCAAATGATTCTGCAGCATTGTAAGAGAGTACACACTGGTAAAATATCTGCTGAAGCTGTCATTTGATTTTGTGATCTGCATGTAGTTCAAGTACTGACAGTTTGAAAGTACATGACTAAAGTTTGAAAAAGTGGGGTTGTTGACAATAGAATCTAAGCATCTTCAAGGTAACTTTTATTTACTATTTTATTTACTTTGTTATAAGAATCTAATTGTGGCTATTTGCAAAACATCTGGAAGTCTAAGTGGGAAAATCAGCAGTTTGTTGTAAACTGTGGACCCGATACAGAGCTTTTGCACAGTTGAAGTGTCAATACATGATAGAAAATGTGTGTGCGCCACTAGTCATTCTATAAATGAGGACGATCGAAGAGAAGCTTCTAGCATTGAATGAATTTTTTTTTTTCTCTCTTTTCTTTATTGGAGCAAGAAAATTTCACAAAAAAACAAAACATAACAATGCAAGCAGTTTACATTTTGTACAGTTTAGCGCCGAACACAAAATACAGAATTCCAGGCCACCAGGCGGACACTTTATTTCCCCAAGGCACGGAAATTATTCCTCTCCAATCTTCTCACCATTTCCCCCTTATTACCCCAGGTTATCTAGCTCTCTGACCGGAATAGGAACAGGAGGGTCCCCCGACAAAGCCCTGGTATTATACCAAGTCGTATTTTCAAAACAAGAAGTTATTTGTGACTGAATTGGAGGATCAAGTGTTAAGATATATTTTTGCCAAACATAAAATAAGTTTTTTACAAATTTTTCTTTAGTTTGAGTAGCCTCCAACCATTCCATACGGAACAGGTAAAATAGTTTTTCCTTAAACAAAACAACATTTGGTATACGCTCTTGCACCCACATCTGGAGAATACATTTTTTGGCCACTGCCGAGACAATCAAGGCCATGTGCTTATTTTGTTTACTCATTTTCAATTCAGGGTCTACATAGCCTAATATTGCCCATTCAGGAGTAAGGGTAAGTAAATCTATTAGATGGGTAAAAGAATACCTATGAACCTGCTTCCAGAATTTGCGTATTTGAGGACATTCCCATAGGCAATGTAGTAATGTTGCATTTTCACTCCCACACTTAGGACAATTCGAGTTTGTGGCCAACCCCATTAGACACCTTCTATCTGGTGATAAGTTTCCTCTATTTCCTCCTTCCCATTTTGTTGGAATATATTATTGTCTCAAGAAGGTGGTCCATTGTAAGATCTGGAAAAATGGTCAGCCAATAGGCTAAACCCATACTTATTTTTGTGTGATCCAATGTGTCTCTTAGGGTCCTGTAGTGTGTTGAAATAATGCCTCTTTCGGCCGGTGGGTTTATTAATAATCTGTCTATTTCGTTTTTCCAATCCGCATTTAAACATTTGGTGACCTCTTTAGCATAATGAAGAGCCTGATGTATGGCAAACTCCTGTGTGTGGGGTATACCAAAATTTTCTTTTATTTGGGACACTGAAATTATGGCTTTCAAGTGGGGGAAAGTCAGATCCCTGATCGAGGTGATTTTTTTTTTGTACCATTGGTTAAAAGGGTACTGTGTCTGGCCATTTTGGAACTCAGGATTGTGTAAAAGGGGCAGGAAAAGTGAGTATTGGCCGTTCAAACCCTTGCGCTTCCTAACCTCTTTCCAGGTCGACCACGCCGACATGAGTATCGGGTTGTCTTGAGTTTCCTGACTGAGGGTTGAACGGTTCCTATGAAGGAATGATATCAGTGAAAAGTCCGGGATGAAAGACTGCTCGAGTGTTGGGTTTGCATAATATGTTGTCTTGTTAATCCAATCCCTAATAAACCGTAAATTGCTAGCATAGCTATATAATTTTAAATTAGGGAAGTTTATACCTCCATTAGTATTGTGTTGCTGTAATTTGACCATCGCTATTCTAGAACGTTTACCATTCCATATGAACGTCCTAAACGCCTTATTGAGAAGCCGTTCATCTTCACCAGACAACACTACGGGCAACATTTGGAGTGGATATAGAATCTTTGGGAATATCACCATCTTTATCAAATTGGCCCTACCTGAATATGACAGGGGAAGATTATGCCATTTCTTCATGGAGTCATATGCCTCTAAAATTACTTTACCCAGATTATCTCTATATAAAGAATGGTGGTTTTTGGACAAAGAGAGGCCTAGATACATGAAAGAGCGGGTCACCCATTGTACCCCAAACTGTGCATGCCACGAAGGACGATCCATTGGCCCCAGCCATAACGCCATAGACTTTGACTGATTAATGGTAAAGCCTGACAAAATGCCAAATTCCTTTATGAGTTCAAAAATCCTTGTTAGAGAGGGTCTGGGTTTGGAAATATAAAGCAAGAGATCATCTGCAAAAGCAGTGATCTTAACAGAACGACTGCCAATGTTAATCCCCTGAAACCCTGGATCAGCTTGTAGTAAGCGTAACAAAGGGTCTAGTGCCAGGTTAAAAAGCAAGGGAGACAGGGGGCACCCCTGCCTAGTACCCCTGGACATCCCCACTGGGGAGCTTTTGCAGCCATTAATCAGTAAATTTGTACTTGGAGCCGTGTATATAAAGTCAATAAAATTTGTGAACTTGTCCCCAAAATCCCTATGCACAAAGATATCACGCATATGATCCCAGGAGACCTGGTCGAATGCTTTTTCCGCATCCAAACTAAGCAAAAGTCCAGGTTCCCCCGAGGTGGGGATCTGTCGGCAAGAAATTATTGCCGCTAGCGCTGTTCTCACCGCCTTGACTGAGTGCCTGCCATGAACAAATCCCAGCTGGTGAGGAGTTAGAAGATTTGGAAGAATAGACTGTAGCCTGTTAGCCATGATTTTAGCAAGCAATTTAAAATCTTGGTTAAGGAGCGTGATGGGGCGGTAGGATGTTACTAAGTGTGCTGGCTTATTTGGTTTGAGAAGAATAATAGTGTGGGCTTTATTGAAGGTTGGATGTGGCGGATTTTCGGAATGTAGGGTATTATATAGCTGAGTCAGGGAGGACACTATCTCTGGCTTGAGCATTTTATAAAATTCTGCCGAGAGACCATCCGGTCCCGGAGATTTATTGTTATGTAAAGTGGCTATAGTTTGAGAGACTTCCGTTTCAGTAATGGTGGAATTTAGTATTTCCTGCTGCATCGGTGAAAGTTTAGGGAGATCCAAATTTTGAAGCAGTGTTTTCCTACGTTCTGGATGATTAGGGATAGCTGTGTACAGTGAGGAGTAATATTTACAGAATTCCTCTTGTATGTCGCCAAGAGAAGTATATGTCTGATTTGTAGAAGGGTTAGTAATACTAATCACAGTATGTTTGGCCTTCTGGACCCTCACCATATTTGCCAGAATCTTACCTGGTTTGTTCCCCCAGCGGAAAAATTTGCTCTTATTATATTCCAATTTGGTTTGGGCTTGTGAATGCAAGAAACTCTCTAACAATTGCCGTGTCTCTTTGTATATATTTAAATTAGAGTCAGTAGGGTTCCCAGCATATACCCGAAAAGCAGTGGCCGTGGCGTCATAGAGGGATTGGTACCTTGCTTGTATCTCTTTTCTTTTTTTCCCCTGGTAGGATATTATTTGTCCTCGAAGTACCGCTTTGGCTGTTTCCCAGAATAAGATCGGGGTGTTTTTATGTTGGGCATTATTGAAATCATACACCTTCCACTCAGCCACAAGAAATCTCTTAAAGTCATCTGAATTATAAAGGTAGGACAGGAATCTCCACATCCTGTCCCCTGAGGGAGTCAGCTGAAAAGCTAGGACAGGAATCTCCACATCCTGTCCCCTGAGGGAATTTGAAGAGACATAGAGATAGGGGCATGATCGGAAATGACTATTGTATGGATGTCTGCAGCAAGAAACTTGGGAAACAGATGGTCACTTATCAAAAAATAGTCAATGCGCGACAACGATCCGTGGACCGCCGAGTGAAAGGTGTATGAGTGGTCAGATGGGTTGTGGATCCGCCATGGATCTGAAATATGGTGTGTCTGCTTTAAGTAGTGGATATGATTAGATAATGTGGGCGTGGGGGTATGTGGGGGAGGGGACCTGTCCATGGCAGGATCAGCCACAGTGTTTAGATCTCCTGCAACAATGAGGTTAGATATATCTGACTGCAGTAGAAGTTCAGAGATTTGAGTGAAGAATTCTCTTGACGGCGAATTTGGTGCATATATGTTTAACAAGGTATAAACATGAGACCCAATCTTAACCTCAACCAGCAAATATCTACCTTGTGGATCAGGGACAGATCTTATCAGCTCATATTGCAGCCTTTTACTAAAAAGAATCGCCACCCCTCGTTTTTTGGTAGTATAATTAGCCTTACAACACTCAGAGATCCACGGGGCTTTTAAGTGATCTGATGGCTGAGACCAATGGGTCTCCTGCAGAAGAACAATATCAGGGGATAGGGTTTTGAGATGATTAATCACCCTTTTTCTCTTTATAGGTGAGTTTAAGCCTCCCACGTTCCATGACACCAATTGAACTTTAGGGGTTATTAAGTGAGGAGGGATCATACTAACCTGGCATGTATTTTCTAGTTCTGTAGTACTCATAGTATATGCAAGTTATAATTGCCTGGTGTATTAAAACAGAATTTTTTAACATGCGATTTAGGCCCCCCCTCCCTCCCCGGAGAAGAGGAGTACCTGACAGTGTCCGCCCAGTAGACCCAGCCATAACAACAATACTGACAAGGCATAAGCTTCAAACATTTTCTTCCTTTACATTGATATGCATTTTTTATAACAGAAATACAAACAAAAACTTTGCTCCTTAAACCTCCATTTTCAAAATTTTCCTCCAGATAAACTTTTGTAGCCCTCCATTGGGGCTCAATTAACATTCTGAACAGTAATAAACAAGAAATAAACACATTTGTAAACCTGCCATAGTGGCATTCAACTGTTTTGAAACTAACAATTTTCTGTAGTATTTAATGTGGGAGCACGCAGTGACCTAATCAATT